>JALIRR010005246.1:25000-30585 GCA_023091755.1 Montipora sp. Colony 1 RG-2022 | reverse complement strand
TTCTAACCTTAGTCGTGAAAGCTATTGTCCCATTGAGACCCCCTTAAGAGGGTAGAATCCGAGGAAAGCTTCCTATTTTGTTCCTGGGGATTAGGGTTAATCACCCTGAGGAAGGCTGTTCTGTGCTGTTGAAATATAGGTGTTAACTAAAGTTGTCATCTCTTCATTTGTGGTATATATATATATATATACCACAAATTCCTCGCCCAAGTGGACAAGCACTTTCCCAAAAATCATAAGCTCAGAAAAATCTTCAACCGAAACACCATCAAGATCAGTTACAGCTGCATGAACAACACGAAACAAATAATCGACAACCATAACAAACGCATCCTAACTGCACCTATACAGACTGATGATACCGCCGCCGCCGCCGCTACCATTTCTATAACAACAAGACATGCAACTGCCGACAAAAGAACACATGCCCGCTCGACGGAAACTGCCTGCAATCATCAGTAATCTACCAAGCCACCGTTACACGTAAAGACAACAACACAACCGAAACATACATCGGACTCACAGAGAACGACTTCAAAACGAGATACAGAAACCACACTGCATCATTCCGCCACGCTAAACACAGAAACTCCACCGAACTCAGCACGCATATCTGGACCCTCAAAGACAACAACATCGAACACTTTATTTCCTGGCGCATTCTCTCATCGCACTCGCCGTACAACAGCTCAAGCAAAAGATGTAACCTCTGCCTCAAAGAAAAGTTCCTAATCATTTGCCGACCCGAACTATCAACACTAAACAAACGTAATGAACTCGAGTCTTCTTGCCGCCACAGAAACAAAGCCCTCCTGCGCAATAACTAAACTTAATTTCGCACTGCATAAATTAGACAAACTATAGGTGCGGTTACACTAGACCTCTTTCCCATGGGGAACCTTGGGGTTACGGCTTGGGTTGGGTTTAACCTGGGTTATGATGGACTCCTCGTTTGCGGTTACACGCTTGTAAATTACCCAAGGGGAAGGTAGGCGTTGGCCTGTTTTGGCGGGAAGCTTACCTTTAAGATAAGACAAGATGAGATTTATTAGTTTTTCCACTAAATGGTTTTTTAAAAACTAATTACAATGGAAAATACATAAAATTAAGGATCTAAAAAAAAATGTAAACATCGAAGATCTGCATGTAAACATCGAAGATCTAGATCTGAACGACGAACTTTTCTTTGGCTTACTTTCGGTAATTGTCATGCCGATCACGGTCGGCGCTTCTCTTAAACCGTCCACCTTAATTAAGTTCAGCGATTCATCGCTTCATTTTAAGAAGGCAACAAAGACCTCGAGATCAGTTATGCTTTCCTTAGTCCTTGCAACTCTCCAATTTATGTTTTAGACGTCGACTTGCTGCTCGCCAGAAAAGGCGTGCTTGGGTATTTCCACGTCCGCAGAACTGGTTCCAACGACTTCTAAACGATAGACTGATTGACCACTGGTGGAAAGAGAACTTACGAGTGTCTCGAGGAACTTTGAAGACCTGACATATTTTTCTTTTCATTTGGTTGTTTGATTTTGGTGTTGTCGTCTTCTCCTGGTTCCGTATCGGTAATAGGATCAGCAGTTGTTGCTACGCAATCACCTTCCTCGCCCGCACTCACTTCTTCACTGCCTTTTCTCTTCTGTGAAGCCACGTTGGTTTCCTTCTCAAATTTGGGGTTGACTTTGTCTGAGCTGGCCATGAATTCATCGATGTCATCGTAAAATTCGCAGGTCTTGCGGTCTCGTCCGGTCTTGTTGTTGTTGTTGTCACTAACACTTTTGTATTTATCGAATACGCCTTTCCATTTTTCTTTAATCTGCACTAAAGTTTTTGATGTGTCGATTCCAGCTTCCCTGCACAATTGAATAAATTCATCCATGATACTCTCCCATACACTTTTCTTGCCGTGAGCGCTTCTCGTTGCTTTTAGCAAGTTGTGATGTTGTTTGTAAGCTGATATCAGGCATTTCACCTCTGGATTTGACCAGCTACAATGCTTGCTTTTCGCTTCAGTGGATTCACTTGGTAAAGACCCGCAACTGCTGGTGCTTTCGGCTGGGCTACAAGGACGACCAGATGGAAGAAACTGGAAATGGCCTCCAACGGGAAAACAAGGAAACTGCTGATACTGATTTACATTTGGCGGTTCTTGCACAAGGTAGGAAGGGCCAGCTTGCTCAACACTTCGCTGCGTCATACGCTGCTCAAACAGATATTCATTTCTTTACTGAACAGCGCTAGCAGGATCCTGTTCGATATCATTACCGTAGAAAATGCCATCAAATTAAACTATAATCTACGATACAAAGAGAAACGTAGAAAATACTCACATCATTGCACGAAAGCCATCCATGTTGTTTACACAGTTCACCACAGCATGTATTTTCCTTGCGTTCGGCAATCTGTGATTGGTTGAGCCGCTTTGGGGTTTCGTTAACCATAAGACTTACATCTGGAACTGTCATGGGCAATTCTTTTGCTCTTTTTGACGTATCTATGGAAATTTCCCAGAGGCAATTTCCCTTTGGGCAGATCGGTCACACATAAAAAATTGCTTCCCCGTGGGAAAAAGCCACTTACCCAAGAGCAAAATGGCTAGTGTAACCGCAGCTTATATTGTATATAAGCGATGGTAAAGTTTATTCTAATTAAATCCCCTGATGAGTGGGCGACCACGAAACAGGCTTGTAGGGATGAACTTGTAGTTTATTTGTCTTTTTCTTCCATATATACTACGCTCTACTTCTATGTATTGAGCACTGTTTTGCGAAAATCAAGTTTCACACTTTATTTATGTATACATGTATATATAGAAAGAGTAAAAGAGCAACAGCGAACGTCTGAAGTGTCCAAAAGATCTTCACTAAACGTTTCGCCCTTCAGGCTTCTTCAGTAGTGGGCTACTATATTAAAAATACTTGAAATGAAAAAATATATAATACAAACTAGGTCTTAAATAGCAAAAATTAACAAAGGAATATAATTTACAGGTAAAAGAATAAACAATAGGATAAAAAGTATGATAGAAAAATTATAAAAAAGTGCTAATTTGAAGGCAACTGTCCCTTGAGAAAGCATTGCACTTGTGAGTTAAAAATATTACCATACTTTTTACCCTATTGTTTATTCCTTTTTACCTGTAAATTATATTCCTTTGTTAATTTTTCCTATTTAAGACCTAGTTTGTATTATATATCTTTTATTTCAAGTATTTTTAATATAGTAGCCCATTACTGAAGAAGCCCGGGGAAACGTTTAGTAAAGGTTTTTTTTTGGACACGTGAGAAGTTCGCTGTTGCTCTTTTACTCTACCTACAATTATCGCGTGTAAGCGTCTTGTATCCACTAGATCCTTCTCACAAGTGTCATCTTCGTTGGAAAACCATCTTCTTACAGAGAGAGAGAGAGATATATATATATCCGAGAATAGAACGGTATGGAGTCCCGGTGTTGTGGCCGTCCTGTTCTCTCCAGCAGAAGAGGCCAGCTTGGTGTGATGTCTCTAAAAATGGCGGGTCTAAAACACAGCTCAAGTCAGGCAGTAGGTCAGATTGGGTTGGGTTAAATCTTGGCCAAAATTGAGCCTTCATAAAAAGAAGGCCAGTTCAACGCTATTTACAAGACTTAATGAAAGCCCGCACAATTGTTTAAGCCCCCTCTTTTTGACATTCGGAACCCCGGACAGTACCGTCTCAAAAAAAGCATTTGATATTCTTGACACAACGACCTCTATTTGCGTTCGTATACTGCGATAAGTTTTTTTAGATTGGTGACCTAATTTAAGACTGAGGAGGCAGTGCGGATCCCGGGTTCATGACACGTTCTGACAACTCGTTGAATTTATTTCTGGTAGTCCCTGGTTCAACTTCTCAGCTGCACTTCTAAATAGATAACTGGTTTGCCTCCGGTCAGTTGGGATTTCTTACAACATGAAGCTGTTGTTGAATGTTCTCTGATTTGAATGAGTTTATTTGTTAATTTCAATTTGCAGTGTCCCCAGTGGGCCATTTCCGAGTTGCTGTTTGTCTCGGTTTCGAAGTGAGTCTTGTGCTCAACTATTGAAAGGGAAATAAGTTGTGCACCAGGACTAGCTTTGAAACTGAGGTATGCAGCAACTGGGAAATGGGCTAACTGCTGCAGCGCTAGAAGATTATAAATTTGAATAAAGATTAGACATTTGAATAAATTAAGTATGTATGCATGTTTACTTGTGGCATATTCCATTGGACTGGTGAGGAAACAACCGCAGAGACACAGGCCGTTACAGCATGGTCAATTAACAAAGTTTTTTTATTATATGCGATGATTGACAGTCACTTTTGAAATGTTCATATTAAGTTGAACACCATTGCATGGGTTGTTGAGTTGATGTACTTACACGAGTTGTCAAATGTGAAAGTTTGTTGGGTGGCCACGGTAAGGCGCGTTGCACTGTAAAAGTTCGGATCTCTGAGAAAAAGCCAAGCTCAAGAACCGAGTATTTCTTTCGTACTAAAACAAACTCTGAAGTGAACGGCTTAGAAACAAAAAAATACATTCGATTTCTTTTCCTTGTTCTTGAATAAGCATGATTTTCTTGTCTCGTCTAAACAAAATAAAAACCTCCTTTGAAGCCACTATCTCCAGCTTGTAAACAAAAAATATATATTCTATTTTCTTGCTGAGAAAAAAGAACAAAATTCCCTTAAAGTGCACCTTAGCCCCTAAACGTGTTTTGTCGTGGATAAACAAAAAATACGCTGCCAGAGCACTTCTTCTTTGAAAGAATATTTGGATTTTGTGAAATGTCAATTTTGGTTTTTAAAGAGACGACAATCTTGAGTGAGAAGTTTGAGAAATCACGAGAATGGAACAACAAATCTCAAGACGATTAGAAAATGACGACGAATGGTATAAGAAAAGCATCGAGGCTGGGGAAACAACTGGTGCACGATTTCTTCATTTTCAAGTCTTCTGTTTCCGTAGACATATAACAGAGCAAAGAATGCAGATTTCAATCGATTCGGCCAGAGACGAAAAATGAACGATTTCAAAAACAATCATTTTCCATGAAGCACTATGTCAAATGCAAAAATTTACTTCAACTTGAACGTTTCGGGTTCAGTTACAAAACTCAAAACAGGTTTTCAAAACAGTAGACTCCGTTCTTTTCATTCCGGGCTGTCAACTGTTCCCCTCGTCGGAACTATCCGCGTATGACACCAATGACAATTGGTTCCCTTTAGGTGCCTTGCTCACGTCATCCCACGACTTGACGGATGATGCCCACCGCCCCGGGTGTGCTCCTCTAGATTTATCAACAACAACCGAGTTTTCTGGGTCTTTGCACTGCAATGCCAGTGACCGCTGCTCAGCAAAAACTTGAGCGCTATAGTTTTTCACAGCTTCGGTGTCTCTCTTGTCGTGCCTGCTTCTAATTGGGCAGTCAAGGCTGGAGGTTTTACTAACGCGGTGGGAATCCTTGCCGCTTTGTGATCTTATTCTCGTTAGCTCTCTCTCCAACAACGATTCATCAAAGGACGACACGGCAACATTACTGGTCGCAACCCTCGTGGGATCCTTTTCATCCTCCGTCGAATCTTTGGAAT
>JALIRR010005246.1:0-20000 GCA_023091755.1 Montipora sp. Colony 1 RG-2022 | reverse complement strand
GTTGGCTGACCATTGTAAATACCCTTGTTCAACTCGCTTTAATTCAGTTCATTTGATACAAATTTAAATGCCCTTGTACTAAAATAATGATGATTATGATATTTATAGCAATAATACCACCGTTGTATCTATTCTACAAAATCTTAGCTTTGCCCGGTGTTTGGTCATATTATAAAGAGTACCAGTATCTATCACACACTTACAGGGCTCCCCTTGCTACCAATGCTTCCACATTTTCGTTATCAATCTGCAGTGCATGCTCAAAATACTTCATGGCAGCATCAAAATTCCCAGCTTTAAAATGCTCCACCCCTTTGGCAGTCCTACAACAAAAAAAACTTCACCTTGTGAGTCAAAACTCAAACTACTATTCTACACAGAAAAAAGCGTAAGCTCTTATTTAAGCAAGAACACTTTCAAATGGGTGACCCTGCCAACAATACCCTGGGTGCCAAAGGAATTTTTTTCTTTCAAGGTCGGAGAGAACGATCAGCGGTTCCAAATCGGTCGAGAACATCATCAACATCGGCGCTTGACCCCTCGTTGCCGCGGCTTTGTCGCGTAATTTCCCTCCTCCAAAGGTAAAAATAACCTCTGGAACCCAGGGTATGCCAACAAGGCCACGCTAATAAAAGACCCAAAAGAGTAAAAAGGGTTTAGGCTGACACACCCAAGAAGACATGTAACAGCTCTAATTGTAATGGAAACATGTAACGAATGCTATCCTCATTGACGCAGGGAAAAGCGCGAAATTCTGAACAGGCGACGTTATTCCAAAATGAACGCCATTTTCAATAGTATTCTTTTGTTTGATTGAAAATTGGCCCTTTTGGCCTTGTTCAAAGTTAAGTATTCTTTTGAATTTTACATTTGAAAGCGAGGCCATAACAGCCAATTTGCAACCAAACAAAAGAATACTAAAATGACGGCCATTTTGGAATAAGTGAAGCTATTCTTTTGAATTTTACATTTGAAAGCGACCAGGTCCTTTATAAGAGCCAATTTGCAACCAAAACATAACTGCGAAGATCATAGCTTCATATTTCATAAAATGACGGCCATTTTGGAAATAAGGTGTGTAGGTCTGGATCCAAATAAAAGAAATCTTTGAATGACGCACAATCTTTATCATGATGTATTTTTTAATGCAGCAAACGAGAGGATTAGCTTTGACACAACTAATTTACTGCGCATCCCTTGCTCAGTTTATTAAGTCATATCAAAGCCAAAACCTTAAAAAAAATTAGCCTTTTTAACAAAAGCAACATGTACCCCTCCTTAAAATTGTTATTAACTATCCACCCTGAATAATTATTTTTACCCATAAATAATTTATATTTTAACGCCGCTTTTCTAACAATCTAAAAAAACTTGTAATCAAAACCAATAATGAGTGTTCTTACGTCTCCATTGACCATTTTGCAGACTGTTTTTTTCGCAACGGCTCGGCAAAGTCACTTTCAGGACAATCTCTCCTGAAGAAAGAACAGAAGCTTTGTATTAATGTAAAATCGAGAAATGCTTTTCCCCCTACATTACATAAACCACTTCAAGTTAAGGCAGTTTTTAATAATACATTGAGAACCATGCATTGCCATGAATGATCAAATAAAATAAATTGATGTCCACTCGCCATCAAACACCTGGCACCTACTTGACACCCTGGTCAAATCCGTATTTTCTAGAAAATGCCCAGCTGTATCAAACAGCCATATCTACTGGTAATAAATGCCCTCAACCAACACAGGGGGCATTTATTGGATAGTTCTCTGTAACAAAAAATCGACAATGTGGTAGCTAGGTCTAAAAACTTCCTACAGTGAATTTTTGTCTGCATTACGTACGTTCTCGTGCCTTTTCTCCAGGACCAGTGTCTTTTAGCCATTTGACCTTTTCGTGAGCATTGTTTCAGAAGCATAAAGCTGCCCTACAGTGTATAAGAATAACCAACCTTCTCTTTCGGATGCCATTTATTAATAAAGGCCACCCTTTTGGCACCACAATTTAACAAACCCGTTAGGCCTTACAGAATTTGACATTGAAATATGGGACGAAATACAACACCTTGTGCAAGCTCGCTTCATTTTCAAAACAGTGAACTTTACCTGTTAAAATACTTATTCGGATCAACTTGGATTTCTCACATCCGATCAAGCAAAAAAACGGTTTTCAAACCAAAACTATTTGACGTTTGGTTAGCTTAAAGATTAGGGATACGGTGATTTCTCGAGGCCTCATCATTTTTTTCCGTTGATCCGAGGTGAGCAATCTGAGTTGATCCGGTCTGACTTTTGTACCAGGCCTATTTCTTGCTCCTCTAACAAATCAAGCATTACAGCATGTAAGTGAAAGTTCATCAAGGGTGCAGATAGCACTGCATTGTCTTCATGTAGTAGTTGGGCACTGGATAAATTTGTATGCAATTGCGCTGGGTACAGCTGTTCCCTAAAGGAGACCAATCTGGGCGTGGCCCATAGCATGCGTAGCAAGCGTTCCTGTTCGAAAGAAGAGCTCCCAAACGATTTTCTGCAAACTGCCTGCGCAGAAGTTGGGGCAACTGAACCAGCCACCTTCGGGTTAGATCACCGCTGCACACTTCATATCACCTTCTAATAGTTAAGTTTGTTGAAATATAAGTGCTACACGGCCAACGTTTGCAAAAACGTAACCCTTCCTTGTACTTGTACATATTCCCCAGATCATTTGGAACTAACATTCACTGCGCGTGGTTTGTAGTAAAAAAAAAAAAACACTGACCATTATGATCGCAGATACGATAAAAATACGATAGTTGTCGACAACTAAACTGCTTATCCCAACCACAGGTGGCCCAGAGTCGCCAACCGTTCAACCGTTCAACTTCGTTGTAAACGAGCCTCAAAAGATTTTGAATATTAATTTTGAATATTTTTCGCTGTTTCTCCGCAGTGGATGCTCGCTGAACCTTGAAACTTGTCAAAGAGTTTGAGCGTGACTGATGCCGGAGAAGTGTGATTTTATCAGCAAGATGTGAGGTAAGCTAGAAATTATTTTCAGCCTTTCCTTTATTTAGGTATGAGTGACAATCTGGGAATTTGAGAAGTCGCTTAAATCGCATTCAATGAGGCAAATAACCACATAAAAAGTGAGAAAGCCGCCACAACAATAAAGTACGGTTGTTTTTATTGAGAACTTTTTGGTGTAAATATCTTTTTCAGTTAGTTATCGAGATTCCCATACAAATCCTTATAATTTTTTACCCTCCGAGTCTGGGCCCCCTGTGTCCCCACACACTATAAAAAGTGGCCAAAAATGTAGTTATCGACAACCATTTGTGGTTGCATTTTCGAAAAGGGAAACTGCTTACTTGTCAACAACTTAAAATTCAGCGTTTAGTTGTCGGTAGTAAAGGCTTAGACTTGAAGGGATGTTGGATGTCAAAATTGGGCATCGTCTGCTTGGGTGCATTAATTTTCTGGACGTAAGTAAACATTTCTGGCTGCCTCCAACCAGTTTAAACCTGTCATGTTTCTTTAATTTTGTATTCTTAGCTTCATATTATTAAGGTAAAGAGTTTGTCAACTAGTGTAGATCTAAATAAACTGCAACCTTAAAATGACATAAGGCATTGATATAATTTACTTTTATACAGTATTTTTACATTTCTGGGGTACCTTTGGAAGCTTCTCAGTAAAGAGCAAGGAGCAGACGTATCTATTCTAAGCAGATCTGTCAGAGTCTCTATACTCCTTGGGTTATTGAAACCCTTGTGTTTTCTAAGATGTTCATCATACGTCAGCCCCTCAGGATTGCTCTGCAACCTGTTAGAACACAACACAAACTAGCAAACGTGTACACTACTAAGGTCCCACTTTAAATTATTCATTCAAGACATTACACAGCATTACTTTAACATTAACAAGCATCTGAGCACTTAAGATGTTTGCCTGTGCAAATCTCAGATCCATATGCTGAAATGTTTATCATAACCTACCTCGTATAAACTGCTTCTGGATCATCAACAACACCCTAAAAATGTATAAATGGAAAACTATCGTCTCTCCAATCAATGCTTCCAGAAGTCTTAGAGAGGGCATTAAAATCAATTTACATTGAATCATTAAAAATTGCCAAAAGCTCAAGATATTGTGAAAATTTAAAGCAAATTGAAGACAATGATTGTGTTTGTATACGAGTAAAGGAAACCTACTGCTACTGCTACTGCTACTACAACCACTACTACGACTACTACGACTACCACTACGACATGACTACTACGATGACTACAACTATGACTACTAGGATAGACTGCGAGCAGTCCCTCTTCAGTCAAGTCTAAGCTCGGCAGGACTGGAGAGAGCAAATTGGCCTTCTCCCCACCTCCCCCTTCGGACTATGACTGCAACTACTACAGTAACTACTACTAATACTACTACTACAACATTGCACTACAAATGATTATAATGATAATTACATGTATAATCACATTAATATTACTTAAGGATCTTTGGAGAAAACTTACCAGATGCAAGTGTTGGTAAGCTTCAGGCAATCTGGAATGTCTTAATGAAATCGAAACCTTACTTTCCTCCATGGTTACACCTATGATAACAGCTGGACAAAAAAAAACAGATATCTTCTACATGAACAAGTGAAAAATCAGGTAATTAAGTCAAGATGGCAACTGAAGAAGTTTCACACAAAGCCTTAAAAAAAACACAGGTTTGAAGGAGACCGTCAGACGTTAACATTGAGATGGACTATGCAAGCCAGCTATTAAAGTTGTTTGAATACTGAACTGCAAGGATTAAAACTTTCTATGCATTCACTGACTTTCATTCTGACCGTCAATGCATTCTCTGTCATAAACAGTAGACATGCAATAAATCAAATTTCTGATGTCTCTGTGAGGTTACCTAGAAATTTATGTTGGGAGCTAAATTATTGATCCAGTTTTGAACTCATCCATAGGCAAACACAGTAGTACAACTAGGGCTATTCTAAGTTAATTTACTACAATTATGATGAAAGCCAATAATTAGTTATAATAATTACGATGAAGAAGAAAAATAATAATTATACACTAATTATCGAGGGGGGAAAAAGCTAATTACATGTATCTTATTTATACTATTTACTTTTAAGCACTGCACTTTAAACAGGTGAGTGTTTTGCTCTTTCTGGTGTTGGTACTAAGAGAGTTCCATGTATTGACTGAATGATAATACATTTGTAAAAATAACGTTGCACAGTAGCTGTTCTGCACAAAGGCACATCTAAGTTATCCCTTTGTCCGGAGTGATGAAATTATTGTGTAATGATAAAAATAATAATGATCTAAACCTACAAAGGAAATCAGCTTTAGACGTTATGAGAGGGATGGGGGAGCTTGCCCTTAACCCTTTCTCCCCCGTGGGGTTCCCCATTGACGAGTAAAATCGTCTGGCGTTAGACAGAGTAAAATCTATAAGTGGCACTCTTGGGAGTAAAAGGGTTAATTAATACCCGTACTTGACCAAAACCTAATTAAAACTAAGGCATCTTGGACCAGTACATGTAAGTTTTAAGCTATCACTTATCTTGATGTCAATGAAATTCAGATGTGGCTGTACTTTCAAAAATTCCTGGTTATCGTTTCATCCAAGACTTTTTCCCAGGACACCAATCTGTTTTTATTCTTTCATTCCAAACCAAACATTAAAAATTTTCTCCTATTAAGTGTCGCAATTAATTTTATTGTCTCTGCATTTAAAGCATTTGGCATCTTCCAAACCTTCATTTCTCAATACCTCTGACAATATCACCAATTGCATAGGCATCTATTATGTCCTTGTATTCTGGCGAGCTCTCTAATTCACATGACTTGCACAGGGCCTTTAAAAGATAGGTGTAACAAAATCAAAATATTTAATAATAATTTGAGCCAAGAAATGACAAACCTTGATGTGCTTTGATCATTCCTATGAAGGACTATTGCTTGTGCATGACTGACATTTCGACAACCTAACAACCTGTCGGTAATCTGTCGATAGGCTGTTGGGTTGTTGGTTTACAGCTTGATTTTATGATGTGATGTTGTCCTTGTTTGAGTAGAGTAAAATGGTGTGTTTGATGACTGTTTTAGCAATTATTAAATAGAACATTGCATTCATTTGGTTATTAAATGATTGTATTAAGAATAGTACTACAATGTACATGTACTATTACACCTGTATATTGATTTACATGTTTGGAGCCACACATTTTACACATGTAATTACATATATCAAATTGAATAAATTATTTGTAATACAGCACTGTACATGTACATGTCACACATAACTACATGTACATGCAACCAAGTTCAGTTCAGGCTTCATTTTGCTCGTTCTTTGAAAAACAGCAATGCAAATTAATTTGTGACATCCACCCGGTATCAGACCCATTCCCCTTCATTGCTTGGTTATGAATCAAAGTACGACCACTTTTTCTGTCTTTCAACGCAAATGAAAAAGTGAATTTTTAATCCAAAGGTTCTAAAAACAACACAAGGTATTTGGGACGATTTCAGAAAAAAAATAGAGTGGAAAACTGTGTTGAGGTGATAGGCACTTATAAGCATGAATCAATATAATTTTAATACTAATTCATAGAACAAAGCAAAGTATTTTATAATTTAGTACAACACCTGAATGTCCAGCTCCGTGAAGTCTCGGTTGCAACCAAACTCCAGCATGGTCAGTGTAACTATAATACCAAATGGCCTTTTATAACTTACTTTACCGATAACAATGTCGCCTTCCTTTAAACACTGCACAAGAGAAAAATAATCAATTGAGAAATCAATCAATAAATGAATGAGTGAAGGATTATGTTTATAATTTCTGGACAATAATACCATTAATTATTATTGTCTACCCACATTAAGGTGCAAAGTTTACAACATGTAGAAATAATCTTCAGAAAAAAATTACTTCATAAAGCTGAATTAATTACTCCTTGAAGCTAACCTTGAACAACTGTGTTCTTCTAACATGCAAAGGCACTTCCATGAATGTTTCAAGGGGAGGTGTGTTAGCATACAGATCCAACACTAAAAGAAGTACAGAATAAAACTTTGAATTTACATGTTCACTATTCATATGCCTGTGGTTTTTGGCTAAAGCCAAGAGATTGAAAACCATGAACTTTACAAGTTTTTTGAAACAAGTATGCGCATAAGGTTTGGAAGCTGACATTATTTTAATTATGCATGCTCAGAAGAGACAACTTGTACTCAAAGTCAACCTTGTTCTCCGATCTAAAGGTCCCTAAGTGTTCTACACTACCTTCCTGGTTTGGATGTGTGACATAATCCACTCCTCCTTGAACTTTACGTTTGCTCTCCATGGAAAACAAAAGGTCTGCTTTTGATGCAACAAACTTTCTCATTTTCTCATAAAAACCTTCATTCCCAGACTTATCAATGGATCTAGGATTCAAGGAAAACCAAAGAAGCCAGTTTTAATCCAAAAAAAGCTACAACAGGTTGCAAAATTAATGAAGACACTGACAGTGTAACTTTCTTGGGGTGTTATTAATAATTTACTTACACTGTATTATCTCACACACTGCCACCCCACTCCTCCCCTTATCAAATGCTGCGAGCAATACAAATGCATGTACATGTAATGCTGAAAACTTGAACTGTCAATATTGAAAGGGGGAGAGGGAGGAGAGGTGGGGGGAAGGTTGGAATTCTACATATATGTAGATCTTGGCTGGGTTGCTCGAAGTATGGTTAGCGCTAACCAGCATTAAATACGATGGAAACCTATAGGTTTTCATACCTCTTAGTTAATGGTTAACGCTAACCAGGCTTCGAGCAACCAACCCCTGGCGGGTATTGAAAGCTAGAAAAGGTGTTTTGTAATGGGAGTGGCTCACCAATTTTGCAACCTGTTGTTGTTTAAGTGTATGCATATACAATAATGTATTAAAAGCAGGCATGCAATGACCACTAAGTCAGAAAGTCTTAAAACAAGTCATGTTGCCTCAAACTCTATTATATATGTACACGTATATCTCTTGAACAAATTCAGTGCTTGGCCAATTAATTTTAGTTTTTAATAACTTTTGAAGTACAATGTAGAGGACTGGCTAATCAATATAAGAAGTGGTCACTCTTGTCTTTTAAAGGGTTTGAGTGAAAATCAAGGCAAATCTCTGACAACATAAATGGTGGTATACTGCTGGTAACTAGCTTCTATTATGAAACCCCTGGTATGGCATGAACAGTTACATTGTAAACCTTTTTTCCTTGCTTGATGCAAAGGTCACGAGATAAAATACATGTACCGGTAAATTACTTTATCTTACATACTTTATCTTGAACTTTAAACTATGATGGGACATTCTGAACCCATTAACTCCTGGGAGTTAACAGATTTTACTCGTCAACCAGGGGTGCCCTAGGGCTCCTGCGTCAATGGTCAGTGGGTTAAACAACCAAATTTATCTTGAATGTGAGATTTTTTGCTACAGTAACTGTACATGGAAAACTTTCTAGTAAATTAAATCTTAAGCTTCACACGATTACCCTTCAATTCTTCTGTGGCTGCATGACTGATCAAGTATTTCTTTGTGATTGTCCTGAGGCTGATGAATTCCTTCCAACACTCCAGGACAACACAGCTGAACACACACAAACAAAAAAACAACAACAGCAATAATTATTATTACACTTTTTTGGTAAGGCCTTCAATAAATTTACTTATTGATCAACTGCCACTCTGTGCATACAAATGTACATGCATGACAATCAACCGATTATCAATAATAATAAATAAATAAATTTATAATAAATTTACAATGAGAACTTGATAATCGGTTGATTGTCATATACAGAGTCGACTGGCAGTTGATCAATTAGATTCATATTAAGAGGCTAAGAAATCAGCTGGTGTATGGACCCTATTTCTCTGACAATTAAACCATACATGTCCCTACTTAACTGAAAGGTAATTAGATCTAGAGCAGTAAACTTTGAGGTTTCATAGATCCAAAGCCCTGATTTTGACAACAAGATAAAGGTGCTAGTTTCAGATATTAAGGTCTTAGCACTGATTTTAGCAATGGGGAAGCCTTTTTCGGCAAGCTTGTCACAAAGGTGAGAGCTTCCTCTTTCCACAATGGGTCCAAGATTATATTTCCTGACTCATCACCAGATGTAGGCTGAGTTTGTTGGTTGTCCAGTCTGCTGTTAGAAGTATTTCTCAACTAACTCTGGCTTTCCCCTGTCATCAATAATATTGACTTGATCTGCCTTTTATTTTGTCTTACTTGCAGTCATCAACATGATCAGAGGACTTTTGCTCATCATCAGCATCATCATCATCATTATTATTTTTAGTAGTAGTAGCACAGGTGTAGTAGTAGTAGTAGCAGCAGCAGCAGCAGCAGCAGTGGTGGTGGTGGTAGTAGTAGTAGTAGTAGTACATTATATTTAAAATAAAGGTCTAGGCAATGGACTCAGTCTTGATAGGGTATCACAGATACTGTACTGAGATGAGGAGGGGGGGAGGCTAGTGCTGTGAGGTGACTTATCTAATGTCCCATGAGTGTAGGCGAATAAGTACATCGCCGATGTACATACTTGAAGTTTATTTCTGAAATAATTCTTTGTCTCTGTATTGTCATCGACTGTAGTGGAATAAAGGAAGTTCATAGGAGAACCTTCACTGTCGCATTGTTCGGCTTTCGTTAGAGAAATCAGGGAAGGCCCATGGTATGACACGCTCTGCACAAAACGATCAATTGATTTCTTCTTGTGCCAATCTACAAGCAGAACAAAAGTGAGTATTTAGCTCATTATTTTGAAATTGTTCAAGATCTACACGCACTTGTTCTGCAGTACACTGTAGGTGCTGCCATGCAAGATATAAACAAACATCTTTTTATTTATACCCACACAATGACAACAGAGAGAGAAAAAAAAGGCAACATTACTTATGTAAGGTATAAAGCCAACTTGAAAATAACTATAACAGAGCTAATCTACATAAATGTAGCTATGAGATATGACTGTTCTTCACCTTCTAAAGTGCTAGAGGAACATTCTCCAAAAGGTTTGATAGAATGCGAAGTTGGTTGCAACTGAAGGACCGATGTGCGCAAGGCCTCAGCAAACCGCTTTAACACTTTGCTTCAACAACAACAGCACTGTTTGAGTTTGTCGCATACTGCACAGGCACCCCAAGTTCAGTGTGAGGGAAACCCAACAAAAATATAAGGATTTGTATGGGAATCCCGATAAAAGACAAGAGAAGATAATTTTACAAAAAAAAAATTTTCTCAATTAACCAGATTCGATGGGAATCGAGCCATTATCAGTTCCTCAGTTGTCAACGGTTAAAATAAAGTATGAAGGCTGAACACCTCAGTCAGAAGAGCCTACCGAACGAAGCTCATTGATCGTGCAGTAGATTTTGGTGTTATCAGCGTAGATTTTGACTGTTGATGTTATATTTGCCGAAATATCATTTAATATATACTATTAGGTAATAAATAAGATTGGGCGAGGATTGATCCTTGGGGCACGCCTAAAATCATGGGTGACCAGTCTGAACAATTGCCCCTTAACACGACATGCTGCCTTCTACTCGTCAAAAAATTTCTAATCCACAGTAGTAGAGAACCATCTATCCCATGCCGTTGAAGTTTCAGCAACAAACGCTCAAGTGGCACACTGTCGAAAGCCTTAGAGAGGGAAAAAAAAACACAAACCCGAAGGAAGCAACCCACAATGGTAATAAGGCTTTTTAATTGAGAATTTTTTCCCAAAATTATCTTCTCAAGTCTTTTATTGGGATTGCCATACAAATCCTTATATTTTTGTTGGCTGTGAATGCTGTTGAACTACGTGTACACATATGTTCATCTTGCCAACTCTCCAGGACTATCCGGGGGTTACCCGGTTACGGAACGAATCTCCCGGTCTCCCATACAGATAAACACGACTCTAAACCTTTCACAGACGTTTCTCCATTCTAGACTCAAATTGCATCCCCAAGTTTAAAAGAAATCCATTTTTTCAAACTTGTTTCATTGTTTCTTAATGTATTTCTTCATCTCTGGGTTTCAAACACACGTTAATAGAACTAAACAAAATGGCTTCCTTTAGCTATCATAGCCATGTAACCAATTGTTTGATTGGATCTCCGATTAACCAATAAAAATTCTTGACATAAGTACCCTGTTTTCCCACAAATTCACAATGGCAGCAGAATATTCTTGTATTCTGAAGGAGCTGCTGGGGGATGGGTGGGTGCGTTTTTTTTGGGGGGGAGGGGAGGGGGAGTGGGAGTGGGTAGGTTGATCGAGGGGGGAGAGGTGGGGAGACCAGATGGAAAAAATCTCAAGATTTTAGATCTCCATAGGTTGGCACCTCTGTATGTTGACTGCTGGGTTGGTAAAATTAATGGTTTCAACACATCATCAACATTTGATTCAACAAATCTTCACCAGAGGACTGGTATTCAGCCCGCGGCTGTTACTGCATGTATAGATATGGACATGGGTTCGTCGTTGTGAGACCGATTAGTGCGTACCCGCTGACTCAAATATGTCGAAAGAGGGCGGCAAACAGCTTCATTCAACACGTGCAATAACAAAAGAAATGTTGAATAGCTTAAACCCTGTCAAACTCCTTCAACTTCGATTTAACGTTGTCTCAACACCATTGAAAGGGGGGGGGGGGGGGGGGGGGGGCATTCGACCTTGTTGTTCAACAAAAGCGAACAGATGTTGAAGCAAAATTAATGATGAAGCAGTTTCCGCGGGACTTCACAAGTTTGCTCAATCGCCATCGCGGCGCTCTCTTTAAACTCAAGTAGCGTCTAGGAGATGCTTTTGTGTGAACTGCTTGGAAATAAATACATGTACATCCTGTAGATTTATCACATAATGATAGTCTGAGATTTAATTAAAACGGATTTTCAAAATAAGAATCAGAAACACTCACCCATGTTAATATGCGTACTTTTCTGGTGTGGCCGTGATGTGATATCCACCGATTCACGCAATCCTTACGCTTGATAATATTTCAAGCAAAATTTAATTATAGGGGTTGACGCCTGCTGGCATTTGGTTCCTTCTTGAATCATTGCAGTGATTGAGGGAATTTATGTTTAGGATTAAATGACGAGCTCTACGAACTAGTTCCAGTCCTTTCGCTTTTCGAACTCACTTGGCGTCTGTTTTGATTTCTAAGCAGGGGGAACACCGCAGCAGATTCTACAGCTGATATTTAATATAAGGATAGTATACACGTAATTTCTTGCAATGTCTGAGACGTTGCTTTCGTCTCTGGTCCAGACAAAGTCAATCGAGCTGGTTCTGGCTCCAATTGCTGCCCAGGTATCTGCATACACCTTAGGTAGATTTGTATATTTCAATCTGCATTTAATGCACCTATGTTAAGCGCCAGGTTCTGGGGGGCGGGCTTTCCCAGGTAAATTTGACATTTTCATGCCAAATCTTCCACACCCGGGCACCCACAAAACTGTCAAATTCCCAACCCCTGGAATAATTTTTTCGTGAGATTCTCATTCACATTATTGAAACACCAATGTTTCTTCAATTCAAAGAGGCCACTTCAGAAAATACCGTAATACTCTTTGCTTGTTCCTCAAATTTTTCATAACATTATTTCCAGTTTCTCTTGGGACTTAACAATGGTCCCAAGAGAAAACAAAAACAATGATGATGCAAAATTCGGGGGGACAAAAAAGAACATTATGGTTTATTTCTGAAGTGGCCTTTTCCCTTTTAACAGCTGATGGAAATTAAATTGTCATGTAACACGAAACATTTCTGCTGCTCAGGGTACTGAACAAGAACCTAAAATTGAGCGAGGCAATTTAACATGAACAATATCAACCCATTGGCTCCCAGGGGTTCCCCATTGACAAGTAAAATTGTCTGGCGTTAGACAGTGAAAGTATGGCCCGCTCAGGCCGGCTTGGGAGTGAAAGGGTTAATGAGCTTTTGAATTAATCAAGCATGCACAATGATAGAGTGGAAAAATTCATGAACATTTAGAATTATTAAAAACTGGATCATTGGATAATGCAATTCGAGAGTTTTGATTGGCTAAGCCATCATGGGTTACGAGCCATTATACCATGATCTACAAACACGGCAAGCATATGCGTGATTTTTTGGACCTTTTTATTTTTGTTTAGTCTAGTTTTCTATATTTTAGGGGCGTTTTTAATACATAAAACAATTATTCCACTCGCGCTTGTTGGATATGAGATGATTATAGCCAACTTGGCGCTACGCGCCTCGTTGGCTATCTATCATCTCATATCCAACATGTGCTCATGGAATAATTGTTAAAAATACAAAAAACAATCTCAAAAAAAGAAAAGAAAGAAACATTCTTGAACTTCTGAACACTCCTATATCTGCGACACTGTTGGATACCAGGGCACTAAGAGCCGGTGGATACTGTTCAATCTTACTAAATTTATGGTTGAATCTTATTACCAGAAACCCATCTTATTACTAATAAATGCATCAGTTCGATAAAAAACACCGTGACGTATGTGATTTTTGAAATATGTACACAAATATTCGGAAGCTGTGATCACGTTTCAACTCTTATGGGTTTCTGTTATTACTAATAAGTGCATGTATGTGATTTTCGAAGGTGTCACAACTGATCTTGCTCAACGAAGTATCACAGCGGGATGGCATACCATTACCAGACATGGTTCCCGATGCCCAACAGATAAGGCAGGCTGTTAATGGCCTTGTGTTGGCAGCACAGAGGCTGGTTGTAGAGGTGCTTGATGATGTATGTATGTTTTACACGTCCACCATCTCTGAGTCACCAAGTAAATCTCTTCATGCTTGCTTAATTTTTTTTAAGATTTCCTCAGGCAAGACTATCATCATAATGATACTTTTGTCATAGGATTTGAGGTCTGGGATGCCTCTGGCATGTGAAGCAGTTAAAGATGCGGGGAATTGTTTGCTGCTAGCAACTCATCAGCTTAAGGAGCAACCATTTTCTCACAAAGTTCGATACAATCTAGTTGATTCTGCGAGAAATATTTTAGAAGGGACAATGAAGGTATGACAATATTGTTTATGCTAGAACAAAGTAAAAGTATTACAAGTCAGGCAGTAGTAATAGTTAAATGGAATTTTGGAAACTGAAGTTTTTTTTTTCCTCTTTCCTTGTTTTCCTCTTCCTGCCTCAATTAGATTTGATATTGACTGGTTGAATTAAGGTATTTTTGTAGTCTTTATTTAAACTTCATCACAAACTGATGACCCTGGGAACTGGTGGGCACTGTAAAGGTTTGTAGTGGGGTGCCAGCTGCAATGTACAGAGAGGAGATTTCCATGGCAGCCCTGGAAGCAGGAACCACCCCTCAAAGCGACCACTAACCGGCACGGTGACACTGAAAGAACTCAGTGGAAACCAGTACTTACTATCAGACCACATACTTTAATACCAAAGGGCCAGCATACCGAGGGAGGGAGTGGAGGGTGCAAGAATCCACAAAGATTTGCTTGAAAAATGGCAGCAATAAATGATCGGCAAAGATCAGTTGAATGAATGGCACATTGAAAGCGAGAAGTCATAATGCCCCTTTGAAACCCTTGAAGGCCACCCCGCAGGTCACGTATGAAAATTGTTAAGACCGTTGGAGACATTCATTTGACTCTAACTTTCATTGCCTAAATGTTATTTTAAATAGTCACATCTTAATAAAATTTAAGTGAAAAGGAAAATTAATGAACTTGAACCATATTGGGAAAGGTTAGCTGAGCAGTTAGGTACCCTGGCTAATCAAGTCTTGCTTTTACTTCAAGTTTAAGTTATTCCTTTGAAATTGGCTACTTCTCACCAGTTGGAAATCTTAAATGTGCTATATAGTTAGGAGCAGGGATCGCGCAGTGGTGAGAGCACTCTTCTCCCACCAATGTGGCCCAAGCTTGATTTTCAGGCTTGGCATCATTATTGAGGACAGGGAGGCTGAGAGAAGGGGCCCACCCCCCTGCCTGTCTGAGCTTCGGATTGCAAGTAATTGTCATGCAATGACTTGAGGGTTTTGGAGTGCAGAAACCATATTCCCCGTTGCCGACTTCAAGGAAGTACTGTAGTTGAAGCCTTGGTGAAAACCATCGCGAAGGCCTTGGACCACGTATGCAACTTTGCCTGTGTTCAGATGATGACAGAGTTCATGCTGGAATCTGTCAATGTTTATGGGAGTAAGCTTAGAAACCGGTCTTAGCTGCTGAGAAGGTAAAACTGGAGAAGAACGCAACCCTAACGCTGAAAAGTTACCATGAGAACCAACAAGAACAGAATCAAAACTATGTACGGCTGAATTGGCCAGAAGTGGCCTAGCAACGGCGGTGACCCCCCCCCCCCCTTCCTTTTGACTGAGAAGGGGGCGGGACCATTCTCTCTGTGCGGAGCGGTGAGGGCAGTGGACGTGAGCGTGGTCCCCATGGCACGTTTCACAGGAGTGACAAAACTGGCAGTGGCCAAAGGGCCAAAAACAGCGCCCATCATTCCAGGAGTGGCAATACTGGCTAGACCGGTTACTGCCTGAAGATGCCAGATGCTCTGTTAGTGACAAGGCAGGGGAAGTGGAGGAGCGTGAAGCAGCTGGAGTGGTGGCTGGTGATCTGGTGTGATGGGTATATGCGAGACCAGTCAGTTGATACCCAAGGCTGTGGCTTCTTTTCTGAAGGCGATGTCGTAGTGGAGCCATGATTTGTCAGAAAAACACCTTGCTGTCTGAATAATGAGTAACTTGTGCTGGTTTAAATCTTTCCAGCAAGAGGGGAAGGTGTGGCAAAGAATCATGGAAAAGATTGTGAAGGCTTTTATCCAGGTGATGATGTCTGCTATTTCAATGACCTGTTTCTTGGACCCTGATACCACCAGTTTCCCCTCCAAAAATGCTTGGGGCTCAATTTCTTGGGCTCAAAATAATATTGTCTGGAAGAAGGTCTGCCAAGTCTACAAAAAGCCCTGCTGTAATTTTAGAAACAAGATTATACAGGACTGGAGCATAGCCATTACCCACCACAAATGCTTTATTGAGGTTTGGAAACGTGGGGGACTTAGATCTGGCCGTGCCACTGCAAGAGCACTACACTACAGGCAAGTTGGCGGAGGACGTGGTGGGAAGAGTAGAGACAACCGGAGTACCGCCAAATGAGCTATAAGTTGAAATAAATGAGGGCACAACAAGCGTACCTGAAGACTGGGATGTAGAACAGGGAGCACCGGAGCTCGAGGATGCCAGAGACTGCATTGAATTCGAAGCCGAGGAGAGAGGACTAGACATAGCAGCCATGTTCCTGCCACTTGAATCTTGAAGGGAAGATAGCAACAGAGGTAGCAATTCCGCGAGAGTTCTTGAAATAGCCTCTGCTAAAGAGTTGTTGTCCAGCAGACAACTTGGTGGTGGACTTGGTGGTGAAGCAGGAGTGTTAACTGGAGGAGCTGGTGTAGGATTGCTACCAGAACGTTAAGACGCAGTAACCAGAGATGACATTGTAGACAAGGTGTTGTTTGTGGTTTGCATTCTGAAAGAACATGACGATATGCATGCCTTGAAAAATTGAATGAAAAAGGATACTGTACAAGAAAAAACATGCTGTAGGACTGCTGCTCCCAAACATTCTAAGAAAAAGACGAGAAGTCGCTAAATGAACCACTCCACAGACCATTGCACAAATGCTTGATGAAGAACTTTCAGATCCTAGTGGTGTGCAAAGCCACCACGTGCCATGTGAGCCTGCAATTATGGGATTGACTGCTGGATGCCCGCTAAGCTTGAGGGCCGCTTGACTGCTAAGCTTGTGGACCACTTGACTGCTTAACTTGTGGACCACTTGACTGCTAAGTTTGTGAACTGCTTAACTGCTAAGCTTGTGAACTGCTTGATCACTAAGCTTGTGAATCGCTTGACTGCTAAGCTCAACTTAGTTAAATTACATTTAACCAAATTATTATTATTATTAGTATTATTATTATTATTATTATTATTATTATTATTATAGAATAATATTTGTTTCATTGGTCCTGAAAAGCCTTTAATAATTACAGTATTAAACTCAGTATTCAGTGCTGACTGTTTTTGTTAGGTTTTGCTTGTTTATGACCAGGCAGAAATTCGCAAGATTGTTGCGTCTGCTCGCTGGGTAATGGACCAACTTCACTTGGTGGAAAGAGCTACCTCTTCTGGAGAACTAGTGGTGAAATTTCAGGTATAAATTTATGACTGTATCAGTATATTAGTCTTGGTTAGAGTAGGAGGATCTTGAAGCCTAGAAAGTCTACTCGAATGTGACCACCAGCTTTCAGACAGTTACTTGGTTTTGCAACTAATTGGCTTGCCTAATTACCCTATTTGCAATTAAGGGATTGGATTTTGTAGCTTGATGAGATTGGACAAAGAGCATGTGAGGCACACCTGGTACTGGTACCCATTTAACATGAACAGAAATAATTTATTTTAGTATATACATGTACTAAAACAGTGGATAGCGTTGAACAGGTGCGCTGATTGGTTACTCAAACTCCGGTTTGCCATTCACCTCCGAGCAATTCGTGTGGAATTTGCTCCTGAAAATGTTGTAATCTTTGCAGGAATAAATGAGTTAAATCATCTGTTTGTGCTGTATTATCTCATTGTTTTAGTACATGTATATACTAAAACAACTATTCACCTCAGTGGTGGTGGCTAGTGGTTGATATTTACCTTTCCGCTTCAGAGCTCCGTAAATATCCACCACTAGACACCTCCACTTCGGTGAATAGTTGTTAATTATTCACCTAATTAGATGCATGCCCAATTTTGACATCCAACATGAAGTGTGCCTTAAAGTCGTAAGATTTTGCTATCTATTTCCAACAGTAGGGTAAGGGTAAAGGTTAGTGTTATTTTTAGCTTTGAGTGAGCTGTTTATCCTTACTTTGAGGAGCAGCATTTGCGAGACTGCTGCCTAACGGTTGCTGGTTGCCTGGGGCACCTTATTTGCGAGCGCAGGGGTGACCAAATTTCTGAACAAGTAGCCCGAACGGGCGCCTAAGTTATCACAAGGTGATTCATCGTCACTTTTAATTAATTAATTCTGGGCTCTTGAAAAAATGACTCGGACTGCTAACTTTTATTGTTGGAAGCCGGAAGGGCTCCGGAAAAAATTTCTTAGGCAGCAGCCTTGATTTGCGGGACACTTTTTAATGGGAATTGTCTGTAGTCCAAGACACAAGTGATGTTGAAGTTGAGGAAAAGAGGAAGGGGAGACTTTGTGATGCTTATTGAAATCTGTGTGCATCCAATTAGGGACATTTCTTGGGTGGGTTGCTCAAAGCCTGGGTATCACTAACTGTTGGTTTCCATGGTATTTAACACTGGTTAGCTAGCGCCATACCTGGGTGTAATAAGGGAGGGTCAGGAGACTGGGATTTGGGATTTGACTAAAACTGAGCTGATGTGGGATTTTCATGGCAAAGGCCTGGGTTTGAACCAGGGTTGCAAAGGTGTTTTTGTAAGCTGTTCAGCGCCGGTAGGAAGTGTCTGTGGCTTTGTCATTTGTTTATGCATGCGGATAAATACTATCACGCAAGATTGGCTCAGATCACTGGCTCTTTGTCCTCAATTTGGTTAAATTGTATTACCCATTGACTCATTTTACTGTGTTTTGAATTAATAATAATTATTATAATAATTATCAGAGTTTCACAGAGTCCCTCATGGTCTTGGCGAGTTTGTGTAACAAGAGACAGCAAGTAAGTGACATTGTTTAATAATATTAATTTTGTCGAGACAATGACTCGTAATTCCAAAAGTTAAAGTTTTGAATACAACCAGGACCATCAAAAGGTGATTTTTCTTTGCCAATAAGGAAAACATCAGAGCATGCTTGCCTAAATACATGTATGTAACAGTTACCACAAAATTGCGTGGAATAATTCTAGAATTATCTCCACCAGCCAGCGGTAGTATATGATTGTACAGTGTACTATCAATACCGCTATTTGGAAGCTGGGCACATCAATGTCCTTTGAACCGTGATGGATTTGGCAACCTTATATCTGACACCTATTCACATCTTATCTAAAAAAGGATGCTGATTACTTTAAATGGACACATTTTTTTGCCTTTTTTTAGCAAATTATTGGTACATGTAGCATACAAAAGACTCTTTTGATGACATTGGATCAGCCCTGATGAAGATACAGTAACTACCATTTGCGTTCGTCCTTGAAGTGTGACGAATTTTGCACAAAGTTTTACTTTTCAAACGTTAACGGTTGGACTGGTTATGTGTCACTTTTGACCAATGAAATGTTGGCAGTTATGTTGTGAAATTGACAACGTTAAGTTTTTGGCGGCATACCAGCATGTTTTGTTCGCATGCTCTTGAAGTTTTCAGGTTTTTCATGAGAGCGTTCAGGTTTACGTCTCTCAATGCAGACAAAAAATTCAAAATTAACAAGTTTGGAAGGAGGTAAATTACCATCCAGAAATCGCTTGAGATCAAGATTTCAAATGCTCCTTGAAACATGGAAGAGCATGTGTGCAGAATTGCCCTAGACTTCAGTTCAAGTTTATTAAGTGCAAGTTTGTTATATAGTTCATATCAAGTTACTGCAAAACAGGGAAATATTTCCTCCTCGATCTTTCTAGTTTCATATTCAATTTGGTTTCATGTAATTTTTCTCGCAGTTGCTGAAACACGTATCTCCACTTGGTAAAGTATACCAAATTCCATATTTCATGTCTTTGGAAAGTCAAGGGAGCGAGGTACATGTAGATGATAACTCTTCAAGACTCCAAAGGCAGATTCATAAATATCTCCGCTCTCATGGAAAACCTGAAAATGTGAAGAGCATGTGAACAAAACATGCTGGTATGTTGCCAAAAACATTGTCAATTTCACGACATTAGCGGCAATGTTTCATTGGTCAAAAGTGACACACAACTGGACAAGCTGTTAACGTTTGCAAAGTAAAACTTCAC
>JALIRR010005245.1:7500-30585 GCA_023091755.1 Montipora sp. Colony 1 RG-2022 | reverse complement strand
GGAAGGAAGCGTTAAATGGGTCACACACCCATTTGAAGAGTTATTGAAGATGTCTCAGTACCTCTTCCTTAGTCCTGGTCAGCATTTTTGGCTCTTGATTAAAACAAGGCAGATCTAGCGGGCCTTATGTCAGAAAAGTTTATCGCAGGAGCTCCAGTCAATAAGACCGTCATTGTTGGTGGAGGATTCAAAATGCAGTCAAAGTGTTCCAGTGTCCTTCTTTGCTGGCTGTAGAAAAACAACGGCATGGAAGACTTTTGTACAACAACACATGCTACTGGAAAATCTAGCAAGGAAATGGTGACTTGGATGATTCCCAAGCGGATTCCGCAGGAAAGTTTATCTTCATGTAACGTTATAGATGGCGAGAACTTCAATGAAGCGCGCGAAACGTTGTTTGTTAGATGCCGGTCACCAGAAGCTCTCCCTTGACGAGTGATGCAGCGCGATGGCATATTAGAGGTGCAACACATCCAAGCAATGATATGGAAACAAAAACCCCACCCTCCCACTTCCATAGACTATGGGTTAGACAAAACTAAATCATGATTCCAAGATGGTACCCAAGTTGATGTCTCTTGCATCCGTACCCAATAGCTGTGGATTCAAATCAAAGAAGTGTAGCTGCCAGAATGTAGGACTGCCATGCACAAAAGCATGTAAATGCAGAAGTAGTGAAGACAGCCACTGCACAAATGATGTTAATTGAGAGGTTGAAAACCAAGAAAAGTGAATGGTACAGCACAGTTAAATATTTTAGCATCTTTCAGTATCTTTTTTGACATAGTATGGTTCAAATAACTGATAAAATATTTGGTTTCTGCTCCTGTAGGAAGAGGACAACTCAGTCAAATACTAAGAATGTCCTGTTGCTGCCGCAGTGTTTCTGAAGATGCTTAGATCAGGCGCCCCACAAATGTCTCCGATTTCAAGGATTTTTTTTCAAGACTTTTTTCTCTTTGATGCAACAGATATCTAGCTTGTTTTTAAGATGATTGGTCAATATTCCAAACTCAAGTAAACGAAAATCCCTATTATACGTCTTAAGATAACTTCAAGTTCATTTATGTACTGTTCAACCGTGTGCACTTCTCCCCGCGTAATCAGGCCGGGAAAATCGTAATTTTCAATAGTCACGTGAAACTAAAAAATCACGTAATTACCATGCAGTACCCACCAAACACATTACAGACATGCTACCTATATTACTTGTGGATTTAAATGAAGTGTAAACCTTTTTAGAGTGTTCTGTAACGTGACACAACATGTAGCCTCGCTTTTGTCTTTAAATATGTATGATTATGTAATTGGCTGATTTGAAGGTCAAAATGGCATATTCAAGCTTGGTGAGGAATTGTTCGTGTTCAGCGCATAATTTTCATGAGGAAAAGTGTGTTTATCAACTTTTCCTTGAACTTGCCTACACAAATTCACTTTTGCGAAAGTTATCCCAGTCTATCATTAATTAACCTTTTTTTTTTTTTTAAGTAAAAATGGATTTAACCTGAGAACGGACTTTAGCGGCAACATACCCAGACCCAACACTAGAGCTAGAGAAGCCGCTGAACATAGCAGGATACCCACATTTTGCGGTTCATAACGTTTCTTTATCTTTAGTATAATGAACCTCTTGTAAAAGGCTAATTGCGTATGTATTCATTTTTAACCATCGAAAGATTTCACGCCTTTTCAGCGTTTTAGAAATATCCCTTACATTCAAAGAACAAATTATTAATTCATGCGTTGAGTAAGTCGTTAAAGGAAAGGTGTGCCAAAGTGGATTTCATATGCAAAGAAAAAACGAAGCATCCTACAGACGTGAATAAGAATGAGAACGCTAGCCAGAAAAACAGACACTAAAACATGAAAAAATAACCACAAACAGAGATACAGCGCAAAACACAGCAAAACATAAAAAAACCCACTGGCTGGGGAGTACATAGTAATGCGGAGGGATGGGAAAGCCAAACAACTATATACAAAACAACGGAAAGACAATTAAAAGTGAAATGGAAATAATGAAGAACATATATAAGAACCTATCATTAGTGGATTAAATTAAACGTAGACGAAATTTTTTGGTCCTTGCCAGTGACCAGCCTTCTAACCACAACCTTTGCGTCAATCCCATTTTCTCTTGCTAAGAAAAAAGCTTACATTAGAACCCTTCGCTCCATATTACAGCTTGTGCATAGCCTTGAGTAACATATGCATCCTTTGATGTCTTCAGAAGGTTTTTAACTCTAAGAGTTTAAGAGTTATTAGTAATGCCAAAGTCATACGAATGTTGGCTGTAATACACCATTGTGTAGATTTTTTAGATACATAGGCTTATTCAAAGATACGTCTAATTTCACTTTTTCTTTTCACGTCCTTGAATCTTGAGCGATGAACTAGTAAGCACCTTTCGTGAGAGGAAATTAAAATGTCAACGTTTGACGAAAAAAGCTCTTCTTTAATTTGTATATGCTGATGTCCGATCTCACCCATCGATCACTTGCTTGTAAAGCGCATTTGAATATGTTAATAGAAAATGCGCTATATAAATTCATTACCATTACCATAGTCTTGTTGATTTGATAAAAGTGCTATAATTGACAAAAGCTTCTTAACTATACCTGTTCTGTAACTGGAAGTTTCCTCATGCTAAATTAAAAGGATTTTGCATTGTTCACTTTTGCCTACATTGCAGGAGTTAGTTTACGTGTAATTATATTCTAGTATCTTACCGTCAGGACAAGACTTGCATTCAAAAACACTTTTTCCAGGTGCTTTATTTTTGTGGACGAAAGTGCCATTTGGACACCTCCGGCAACTGCCGCTGACAAAAGCCATAGTGTCTGAGTAATAACCACCTGTGGAGCATACAAAATATATCATGGTATATATACCCTTTCGTATAGAGTAATATACGTAATGAGAGAACAAAGCAACATAAAAACATACTGCTACTTCTAAATAACTACTATTGATAATAATAATAATAATAATAATAATAATAATAATAATAATAATAATAATAATAATAATAAAGGTATCATCATTACCATTATCATTGCTCTTACGATCAATACCTTAATACAAATTATTAGCGAAATAAGATCCTGAAAGACGGCACTAATACAACGTGAAGTATCTGGAATCAGTATCAAGAGAAAGTGGACTGCCCATTGTCTCAGGATCTGCGAAACTCGCCAACATAGAGTACATACAAAAGCATAACAAATAATACGGCGACCTCTTTCATAATGCAGACCACATAAAATTTTCTTCTGTTTTAATGTTAATTAGCCTTTCTAGCCTCGCTACGACGAGCAAATTTCAAAGGATATAAACGAAGTAGCCCCTATATTCTGGGACATACCGATACCGGTAAAAGTTGAGAAAATATGGGAACATCTGAATAGAAGAGATTCAGGAGATCGTTCTCCTTGGAACTGCTCATACACTAGAAAAGCTGTAACAACAAAATGGTATGACCACAAACCAGAAACACTGAGGATGGCTCGATTCTCTGTGACTCTAAGTTTCGCGCCTAAGCGCTCGTCGGACAGGACTAGTCTGTACTTGGGTGGCAAATTCTCACATAAAAAAAAGCCGACCTTTACCTCTCCAAGAATTTCCGAGCAACTATATCCAGCCGCGCATCAGGGGTGGTGTCGGCTCCCCTATTCAACTCTTCTCCTGTGTTCGATTTTAACATCCCTGCACACCATGCGAAGCCGTTCCGCCTCCAGATCCCTCAGTTCATCATAGTGTTGGATGATAAATCCACCCCGTTTTGATATCATAGCGTGATCCACATTGAAAATGTCCCCACAAACACAAACAGAGGGCGTATCAAGAACTTCCCAGTGGTACTTGAGTCTCACAGCGTCTCGAAGCTCACTCTTGTTTAAATCAAAATTCATATCTCTAACTGGCAAAACAGTAAGCTAACTGAAGCACCTTTCTGAGTGGCAAGGTCCTCAGCTCTCAAAGTTTTTTTTTTTTTTTCCAGAAATCGAGCCCTTCACCTCATCCAGTTTTTCCTTGAGATACTGACTCTTCACTTTACGCATCTCCCATTGCACAGCGTGTATTTCATTTTCATCAGGTAGCTCATGCGCCTGTGATTCTATTTGTTGTGTTAACGGACCACAGATATTAGCTGAAGCTGCATATTATAAGGCTGCTACTTGACTCGGATTTACTAGGCCCATGCCTCCCATTCTCACTGGCAGCACCAGCAGCTCACGTTCAGCTTGAGAACAGTTGTGACTTGTAATGGACGGTATTAGGGCGTCGGCTATTGCGTGCTCCAGAGGTGCGAGTAGTCTTCTTTATCAGGCAGAGTTCTCAGAAAGTACGTGCAGCGGTGTTTAATTTCATCCAAAAGTGAATGCTGCGTAGCAAGGCTGGGGCTGCGACAGAGCAAACTCAGCTCATTTTGTCACTTGGAGTGCGTTACCCATCCTGTACTTTACCGCTTAAGAGCTGCTCAGTGTAGGACCGGGGGCCCAACCCAGGTGCTTCCTTCCTTCTGTGGTGATGTTAATTGGTGTTTCTTCAAAGATGCTCCCAGCAGGCTTCGAATTCGTAACAAGCCAGCATTTTTCAGCATTAGAATAGTAACCTATTCTGTAGTGACCCACACCTTGTCGCATCATCTGCAAACTAGCATTGTTTGGCTTGACGGACTTCTTCTAGACGACAGATGAGCGGCTGAAGACTGAGGGCATACACGTACATTGCTAAGGTATTGCCTTGGGTGGTACCCTCCGCGGAAATGAGCTGTTTAATCCCCGCTACAAATAGTCATGTTGGTGCTTCGTAGGTACTGATTACAAATTTAGCTGGACATAGAACTCTGGTGTTATAAAGGCGGCGGCTCGGTTTAATGTGTTGAAGGCGATGGCGCATCCACCAGCAGTGCTGCATCGGTTTCCTCGTGCTGGAATAAGCTGCTCATTGCGTGTACCGCTGCCCCACTCCCGGATTTGTGAATAGTAGCACTGAAGAGATGCTTGAAATGGTGAAGGTTCACGGACAACCGGAACAGTTTAAAGGGAAGTACAACATCGATAAAAGTGCGGACTCACCCTTTCATCGAATGTGCTCAGACATCAGAAAAGAGGGAAAGTGTTGGTCACATCGTCAGCGAATGTAGGAAACTGGCTCAGAGGGAATATAAGAAAAGGCATGACAATGTTGCTAGGTATGTACATTGGACGTTATGCAGGAGAGGGGTGACGTCGCACTGGTATCGCGAGGTCACGGGTTCAAATCCCGTTGAAGTCCTTAATTTTTCAGACTTCTTTACGCAATTGCAAAAAATTTCGTTCATAACTGCGAGGATCATAGCTTCACTTGATCAAACTATTTAAGCTAAGAAAAGACACTAATTAGTATGAAAGAGATAAATTAAGATGTTTGACTTGGGAATTTAAAGATGGCTGCTCCCAAAGGATATGCATGGCTTCTTTAATTTTCAATTGGAAACGTGTGGAAGCAGAGTCGAGGATTTTAAAACAATTTTCTGAACAAAGGGAGCGACATTTTTCAGAACCTCTCAAGTGCTTAAAGATGTGGGAATGTTTGTCGGAGGCGAGATGTTCACGGATGCGAGTGGCGAAGTGTCTATTGGTTTCACCAATATAACAGCCATTACAGCCTGCACATGAAAACTTGTAAATGCCTCGTGATCGTAAACCCGCAGGGATAGGATCCTTGGCCCCAAACCAACTCCTGATTTTAAACACCAACTTAATATCCAGGTCGCTACAAAATGTGTTGACTAATTTTTTAATTCTGCGTTTTGTTATGATGGAAAAAGACCAATGTACGGTAATTTAAAATACAAACAATTGTCCTTAAGAGTAACACTCTGAGAGGAATCGGGGGTAAAGTAATTGTTAAGAAAATTTCTAACAACATTCTCGATAACGCTAGAAACAAATTCTTCCTTAACGTTTTGGTAAAGTTGTTTATGTCCAGGTGAAAACCAGCCCTAGTATTATTAATTTTAAATATTCGGTCAACCAGAGTGCGTACTAATCCTAATTTGTAACTAAAAGGTACAAAGCTATAATCATTAGTGAGAAGACTAGTGTAGGTCTTCCCCTATGGCTCCTTCGGCAGCTGCGATTTCAATATCACAATTGTTGCAGTCAAACGTGGAACGGCGCTTCACCCTCAATCCTCGAAGGCAAACCAGGGATAACCGAAGGAGTGCAAAGGATTTCCTTGCTTGGATCCAGGAAATTGTTTGCGAGTATTGTTCTCCTCTCTTGGCGGCTATCAGCTCAGCCAGTCGACTATGGAATCTTATGCATACCTTCCCCATCCCTCCAGTAGTTGTAAATATAAGCAGCGTCAACGAGTCATGCTCAACAACCAACACTCTCCTTGAGTACAACCGCTTCTTGTCGTTTTTATGAATGCGATAGACATGCTGTGGCTCCTGGTCCCTGTAAGACTCGGCATTAGGGTGGCAAACCTTCACATCAAAGAATGCCGAGCTCTGGGGATCCCAGAAGCCATGCGACGGAATGTCCAATCTTGCGTCTTGTGCTCTATTGGACCCTCTACTGAGCTATTCTTCAGTGATGTCTTGGAGAATTGGCTCGACCTCGACATCGGTACAAACCATACTCAAAAGGTCGGGCTCGAGGTCTCTCAACTCGTTATGACGTTGGATTACAAAGCCCCCTCGTTTGCAAATCATTGCGTGGTCTACTGTGAAGTTTTCTTCACACGCACATACTGATGGAATGTCATCGAACAGCCAACCAAAACGTAACTTAGCAGCATCGCAAAACTCTCTCTTGCTGAGTTTGAAACCCTGTTCTTGAAGGGGAAGAACTGTAAGCCATAAAGAGGAGCCTTTTTCTTGTGCTCGTGATAGAGCTTTCTTGGAACAATATGTTTTAGGCTCTTTACAATCTCTAAAAGTTCTTCAGCTTTTTCACGTTTGACAGCCCGACGCCCAGGCTCGATCAGGGACTCGTCGAGTAGTTGATGAGTTTGAACAACGATATGTTCGACGAGAGGAGATATCACCTGAATAGACGAGGCATATTCGCGTGCCGCCTCATAACATGGGTGCGCCAAGGCCGCCTAAGCGCACTGGTAGTGCTAGAACATCTCTATCCAGTTTGGTACACTTGCACTCTACAATTGCTGGCGTAAGGACCTGAGAAATAGCCTCTTCAAGTGGCTCTAGAAAATCTTGGATATCCGGGAGAGTTGTTAGAAAGTACGTCAAACGATGTTTTAAACCAAACGTAAAGTTGGCATAGCTGGCCTGGGGTTGAGCCCGTGCAAATTCAGCAAGCTGAGCAACTCCATTGACCCAGCTAGTTACTTTCTAGTTGACCTAGTCCTGCAGATAATCTCTTGAGCCTATCACAGCTCCAAGATGCTTCTGCCCCTCTACTGTCACGTTGATGACTGTATCTTCAAAAGCTTCTCTGACAAGTGCCTTCTTTTCTGGCTATGCGATAATCCAGCACTTTTTAGCGTTTGGAAAGTAACCGATGTCTGGACCATTCCACCATTGCTTGATTTCTGACATAGTGCCAGCTCCACTAGCATCGTCCGCAAACCAGCATTGCTTTGCATCTGACATGGCCTGTAGACTAGTTATTAATTGCTGGATGCTGAGAGCATATAGTGCCATAGCGAGTGGGTCGCCTTGAGTTGTTCCCTCGGCTGATGTTATCTCTTTGCCACTGGTGATAAATAACCGGACGGAATGACGATAGGTGTTTATGGTGTAAGCTGCAATGACAGGACTGAGAACGCTGATATTGTGTAGCGCCACTGCCCTATTAAGGGCATAAAATGCATTAGACGCATCTATCAACAGAACCGCGTCGGTGTCATCTGCTTCGAAGATTCTATGCATAGCGTGTATTGCAGCCTCGCTCCCTGATTTCTGTCCCGTGAAGAATTGTAACGAGCCACTTGCCTCAACAACATCCCGCTTGGTTATGTTCATGACGCACTTCCCACATATCTTCCTGATCACCTCTCCAACTCTTATTGGCCTCACGGCACCCTCTCCTATATCTAGAGGGATGAGGTGACTCGCTAATAATGGCTCTATGGTCGAAGCATCGATATATTTAGTGCATAGGGTCTTTACCATTGTAGCTATTGCCTCACACAGCTTCGTCGATGACTGTTTGAACGATTTGCAAGCTAGCATTCGTCTGAAGCCGTTCGCATCAACACCTCAGGGACCCCAGAACCTTTTGTTCTTAAAGCAGCTTGTCTGACCATTTCACCGTTGATCCCAAAGTAAATTGATTCAGGAAACTCGTAGTCGATCGGCCCAAACAGGAGTGAGTCCGATTGAGCTGGTTGAAGATTGGCGTGTTTTGGCCGTAGTTGCGCCATAACTTGATCGGTCAGCGGTAGTACACCACCACTGATACTTTCGCTCAAGAAGCGAAGTGCCGAAATTATCTGAGCCTCAAGCAAGAGATTGGTGAACACTTTCAATTTATCAGGTGGATCTGTAGATCTGTGTTTTCCTATTCGACTTTGAATAATCCGACCTTTACGCAACAACTTGTTGATATCCCCTTCTTTCCACTGTACAAGACGTTTTGACAACAGCTCCTGGTGCTCTTTGGCTTTGGACTTGGGACTAGGCTTTTGAAGGCCTACTGCAAGGAGCACAAATGCAGCTTTCAGCGCTATGTTTTGGGAATTAGCACCATTATTCCAGTCATTAAAATGCGACGAAACTTGATCTATAAAGTCTCTCCCTGTTTTACCATAGGGGAAGAGAAAAACATTTTTTCTCCAGGTCGCAATCTTATTATAAGCATCCGCTATGAATGAAGTCTGCAAAACAATCTCGCTGCCGTCGATCCGCTTTCCCCACTTTATGGTTTCGGGTTTGCAGACGCTAACATAATCAGGAACGGAGCCGGGTGCCGGACAATTGTCTTTGCTCTTCTCTATTGTGTGGTTCGGTCGTTCCGCCGACTGGTCAGGACTATATCCTGGTATTTGTTGCAAAGTAGTGGTCGTATGCAAAGCCTGACTCACTGTAGCATAATTAGCATAACGTGGTTCAATCGAGCTCGCCTCTTCATAATTAAAATGTTGACTTTCATTTCTATGATTTCTTGGCTCGAGTTCTTGTTGAGAAATCATATCTATGGTTCCCTCGTTCAAGTCCTCTCGTTCGCGGACACAACCCAAAACTCCATCCTCTTGACTCTTCCCCAGGGAACCGTGTTCCATTTTCTCAAGCCTAGACGCTTGGTCCTGTACATTCTGGCTCCTAATTCCTAGATTCTCATAGCCTTTCTCCTCCCACACCTGTTTCATAACCTCAATATAGCCCTTTTTCGTACCATTTTCATTACATGGTGGAGTGTCTAATCCCATAAGTTCCTTCGCTCTTTTCTTGCATTCGAGTAAATCTCAGTTCATTTGTTCTGTCCATTTAAGTTTCGTTCGTGATTTCGTAGACATCTCGTTGGCTAGAATTTCTCAGTTCTTTCGTCCATTTGACTACAGATCTTTTTGTACTCTTCTATGATGGCAGTGTGTCGCTTTCTCTCCTCTTCAGCTTGTTCGATGTTGACTTTCTCACGAATAATATTAATAATAATAATAATGATGATCATGATGATGATGATGATGATGATGATAATAATAATATTAATAATAATAAGTTTACCATTGTGGTTAGTGATTTGCACAAGTGGATGTTAGGATTTGGGGCGCCTTGTATAGTTTCTACAGGAGTTCTGTTACTCAGAAGAGGAGTGTCAGGAGCAATTGATCATGATGGCTTCTTCAAATCATGAGTATACAGGTTACAGTAAACCAATCCCCAAACTACCGGAAATAAGATCAGACCTGAGGGAAATTGGGGATAATAATTACTCGCATGAGAAACTTAATAGTGCGCCATTAATCTCGCGCTTTAAATCGGTTATTGGTATTTGATTTTGTAACGTTATTTAACACACTAACCACACGGAAATTAATCTGTGAATGAGCCAACTTAATGCGTGATACTTGTCTAAGCTTACCTGCCGGGCAGTTTATGCACCGAGAACTGGTGTCAGAAATATTAACAAAAGTACCAAGCGGACACGGAAGAAGCTTGAGGTCACTGTTATTATAATGATTGCCAAATCCAGTCTCATAAAACACCTTGCGCAGCCACCATTCCAAACTATTATCTCCAGATGTGATGTCTATAAATTCGGAGTCATTCGTCTCCACACCCCTGAAATTCAAAATGTAAGAGACAATAAAAATTTCAAGTAACACTATAGCTCCTTTGGAAACCTGAACCTACCAATATTGTCACTGTATTTGACGGTGGAAAAAATATATATATATTTGTTGTCATTGTCTTGGAAGCCACTCATTTTAACGAAGCCTGATTGAAATCGTGAATTTGATAAATCATTTTACCTTCAAAACTTTCTATAACTCTTTTTCTTTGAGTAGATAACTGTTTTCCCCTTTGTGTTCGTGATACTGTTTGTCCATATATTCTTTGATTTGCCAAAATTGAAATGACTTGGAGCGCGTTGTTTCAAAGCACGGCTAAAGTCTGTTTATATTATCGACTCAAGTTTAACACTTGAAAATGAGAAAACAATAACTTAAATGTAACAATGATGAGGACAAATAAGACCTTTATAGTAACCCCAAGTCAAGCAACTTAGGACTTAAGTTCGCATATTTTCTCGACTTAGTAATTTATCGTTTGCACTCAAGTTCTTGAAATGTTTCTTATCAGGCGCGGATCCAGGGGAGGTGAAATGGGTGAATTTTCACCCCCCCCCCCCCCCCCCCCTTCCCCCCTTTCTTGCACAGACCTCAAACAACTCAACCAGGCTTTGGTTCTATTACATTATTACAAAAATTCAGCCCCCATTTCAAAATCCTGGATCCGCGCCTGCTTATCTACCTAAAGAAGTAGCTTACCGAAAATTTAAGACCATTTCCCAAAAATATCCTAGTAATACGTCCTAGGATAACTCTACTCTTGCGCTGAGTTGCTGTATGTCTCTCATTCCCAATTCAGACTGAGGTTATGTTTAATTTTAATCGATAATGACAGTTTAATTTTTTCTCTATCACTAATCTTGTCACTCAGTTATAGTCCCTAAGTGTGATGAATGGACATCAGTGACGAATGATCCAATAAAATAGATTTAAGGCAACCATCATAGGAACAGGAAAAGAAGAAAGAAAGAGTCTTCATTTACTCACAGTAGCATTTTAAGGTAGCAGTTCGTGGGGGGCTATGCATTTTTGTAAGAGACCCAAATGGAAGGAGTCATTTAGTCAGCTTTTTACTAAGAGCCAATGATAGAGTTGAACTCGGGACCACCAAGGACAATTTTATTTGGTGGTTAGATTGGGATGTTAGCCCGGAACATCGAAATGCACTGGATCATGCTGCCTCAGGTGCTTCAGGAGAGCATTATTTTGTGGGTTAGCCCAAGTGCTTTGTTACGAGTGAGATCCATTGATAACTTTGTCTGAAACCATCTGACAGCAAGTAGTAGTAGTAGTAGTAGTAGTAGTAGTAGTAGTAGTAGTAGTAGTAGTAGCAGCAGCAGCAGCAGCAGCAGCAGCAGCAGCAGCAGCAGCAGTAGTAGTAGTAGTAGTAGTAGTAGTAGTAGTAGTAGTAGTAGTAGTAGTAGTAGTAGTAGTAGTAGTAGTAGTAGTAGTAGTAGTAGTAGTAGTAGTGGTCTTCGTCCATCACGAAGAAATAAAAGCCATCATTATACTTGTAGTCAGAGCCTCTAACTTACGTGTAGGTACCAGAACGAGATATCTTGGGGACTTGCTATATTGGGTTGGTATTTGGTCAGAAAATATAATTTAATAGCTACAGAAGCAAATAGAATTCTGACTGTTATTTGAAGAACCTTGAAGACTTTTGATCCTGTGGTCAAGGGGGAGAGGGCTTTCATTTTTTTGGCTAGGGTCTCCCAGGCCCAGCCTAAATCCTACTAGGCTAAGTATTCTCCCTCCTCCTTTGCTTGGAGATACTACACATTTAGGAATGTCTTACGATTAGAGCAAGTGTTGCTGGTGCTGGAGCAGATGAGCGATGCTTTCCGGTGAACAACAATACAACACAAAGACAAAGATGGTGGACCATAACCTCTAGGATTTTTATTGCAAACAAAGCCTAAATGTTCCATTTGTTCAACCCTAACCCCTAACCCTAACCCTAAACCCTAAGCAACATCTTTACTGCCAACTGCCGCTGGCTCTCAGTTAAGTCACCTAGTGCTACAACTGGTGTCTCAAGGGGAGTCTTCCTTTAGTGCCCACTTCGTTTGCACCACGTTCTCGTATCGGGGATACTGGAGCTCAGATAAACTGGTTTTGGTCTCACCAGGGCTGTCATCTTTTCTTAACACGTTTCCCCGCTTTCGATGGTGACTCGACCTGTGGTTTGGTGTTGACCAATTCCAACGGCTGGCCGACTGGATTATTTTCCGTAAGTTTTGCACCTCCAAGTATTCCCACTGTTCCTCCTTTTCTCCAGTCATCTTCTCCTCTAACTTTCCTTCAATCAGCAAAAAAAGTCTATTCCCAGTCTTCTACTTTACGTCATCATTCCTGCAAACAACAGTTTTTGCAACAATCTCTTCCAGATCCTTACATCCTAACTGGCATAAATCGATCTGTATCTGCATCCGAAGATCCTTGGTCTCCATCGTAGCTGTTCCTTACAGTTACGTACGATCCGAAGGCTTGTTTTCCTGTGGTAAATTACTGTTGTTCCCTAACTCTCCGCCCACCACAAAAATCCATTGCTAATACACTGAAATTTCTCCCAGACAGACCCCCAAATGTTACCGGTGCCGGAGCACATTAACGATACTTTCCGTTACTTCTCAACTAATTTTCATAAATTATTTGTTAACTCGACACATCAGCTGTACATGCTAGTAGCCTAACAAGCTCCAATTGATTCGAGTATAAATAAAGTTATGTATGTATGCATGTATGTATGTAACAATGCAACACAAAGATAAAGATGGCCGACCACAATCTCTAGCCTTTTTACTACCCACAATCCCTGGGAAGAGGGGGGGGGGGGGGGGGGGGGGGGGTGAATCCCGTATTGAAGTTCATAAAAACGTTGCAGGATTTGACTGTAAAAAATACAATAATGAAACCAGCTCTTCCAAACTCGTACAGTCACTGAACCAGGAAGCCCTAGAAACAAAGTGCCTTCACAATAAACTAATGTCATGCCCTCTTTGTAACCGTAATTCTTGGACAAATAGGTCACAGGCGCCTGCAATCTCACCGCACAATCCTTCGATAATAATTATTCCTTAGGTCTATTTGAATCTGAAACCGGCTTCCCAGCAATAAAGGTAATTTACAATCTTTAGGCTGGCCTTTAAGGTGCTAAAAGAGTGCTAAAGGACGTGAAGATGGACGGGTACTAAAGGGTGCCGGTCCTTGTTCGCGAGGTCTAAACTGTCTCGTATTTCTGTTACTGATTAGTACAAGCTATTCCCGAAGTACTTGATTTAAATAATTCATCAATGAGGCCTAAAATTTGCACCAATTTTGGCAAATTACTAAAAGGAAAACAGAAAAAAAAAAAAAAAAAAAAAAAATAGGAAAGCACAGGTCAAAGTTTAAGCAACGTAATTTTCTGGGAATAAGCTAGTTTTACATGAATGTTTCATTCAATAAACTTTGGATCATAGTAAGCGACCCTTTTGAATCAGAAGAGTAATGATTAAATATGTAAGGTTTATGATTAATGGGTTTTTTTGGTTTTATGGTTTCCTTTAAAAAAAGTTCGATTTGTCAAGAAGCTTTAAGGCAAATATTCCGAAGTTGTGTGCTTCCCGGCCTCTGGCACCTGACTGTGTTCATTAAAAAAAAATGACGTAGTATTGCGGCTTCTCCTTTACGTCAGGTATATCTATGTGAGTGTTATTCCTTTGTGAAAGCTTTAAATTCACCGTCATAACTACGTCCACTCTCAAGTGTAATAAATAGTCGTGTATGACTCATTATAGGCTTTATGGCTGTAGTTTCGCCGGAAAAAAAATCTAACACTACTCAGTCTGTAAAAAACAATATTGTACCATTTTAGTCAAACGCTCCTGGAGTGAAAGATAACATTGCAAGAGTGTCTGGGTATTGGGGCTTATTTTTTGCGTTAAAGTACAGGTGTGGAGGGACGGTGGAAGTGGATTCTTCTCGAAACTTTTGTTATGCACAACAATGTTGCAAGCCTTGTCATGCTGTTCACTTAAAAGGTTCAATTTCTACAAATGAGACAGTTGTCATTAAATTCCTCTCGGTGTAGGTTGTCAATGTAATCTTTTATGTAAGCCACACTCACTTGTCTGAGCAACTGAAATTAAGCCATGAAAGCATTGCAAGTCAAGCAGTCTGGCCGTACGTAAACAGGAAATTAACTTTAAGGTACTCACACGTGGACAAAGCAGACTTCCTTAAATTTGATGGTGCCAATTTCGCCTTCACGCAAAGTTCTAAACGAAAACACAGTGAAAACAGCGTTGCAGAGTTGTTATAATTATGGGAAACATAACCAAATCGATTACGGTTTGTAGTGTCTAGCGGTGCTGTGGAACAGTCTACCTGCGGCAAGGATTTTCATGATGTTTCAACAAAAGTTCTTGAATTTTCCCGTTTTCCCAGCATACACGGGAAATTAATATATTTTGCATAGCTAAGGGAATCCTTGCGATGTGTACCATTGCAAGTTGTGAGAGTGCATACCAAACACACGATGGCTACCATAGGTCGTAGGTGGGTGAAATTAAGACAACTTCAATGTTTTTTTTTTTATATTTAGGTCTGTCATAGGCACTTTTTTTCCGTTTCATTTAGGCCTCTTGTGTATTTAAGTCAGGTGTAAACATCCTGTGTCAAGCATGTCGTAAGACTGTGTGCATAAGCTATAGTTTAAGCGCTCTGTTTCACTCCCGTTTACAAAAGACTTAAAGGGAACCTCCACTAAAAAAAACAAAGATGACTTTATACCATAGGACATATTGTTTACAATGAAAATTGTTTGAACTTTTTTCAATGAAAAGGAATTGAATTTCAGAATCACTTGTTTTTGTTTTCAAATTTCCTGTTCACCGCCATCATAGTTAATAGAGGGGAATGGTTTGGAAGCTCGGCAAACATCAAAGGAGCAAACAAAGATGCCAATATTTAGGTTGCGCTCATACACCATGAATGAATTACGTAACCAACACGTTTCTATTGGTTAGTTCCTCAGTATGGAGTAAACAACTATTGTGTTTGTGCACGGTCAAGGCCATAAAAGAGAACAAAAACATACAACAAAGAAATTTGTCGGGTTGCATAACCATTCCCGTCTATTAACTATGCCGCCATCTAGAATAATTTTGAATTGCAACGGTTGCCCTATTGTTTTAAAACAAAAGCTCTTTGTGCCAGAACAAAAAGGGCTTATTCAAGATGGTGCCCAGGAAAATTAGTTTGAAAGTGAAAATAAACGATTCAAAAAATCATTGTTTTCTGATTTTAAAAAAAATTGTTGCGCAAGTTCGATTACAAATATTTTTTTCGGTTCATGGTAAATCCGTAGTTGGAGTTGAGGTTCCCTTTAAGATAGACTTAATAGAGTATATTAACAGTAAGCATGATTACATGGTGTCCTCTACCGAAAATGTAAATAACTCCGCTCACATTTTATCTACAAAAAAATGAAAGTTATCCTTTTATGCTCTCTGTTTGAGATGCCATAGATACAGGGAACCCTTAAGTGTTCAGAACTCTGCAGAGTAACATTGTGTGCCTGTGGCAGATGAATCCGCTTGACTTTTGACTATTCTAAGACGGAATTTCTGTATTCTACACAATTTTGATCAAAAGAATACACCACCAAAAAGTGTCGTTGAATCGTCCATTTTAATTCTATGAAAAGAGATTAACATAAAACCCATGGAAACGGTCGAAAAATTAGGCATGACTTCAAATTATAACATCAAGCTTGTTTGCAAGTAATTACCCAAAACGGTCTTTGCATTAATACATACATAACAGGTGTGACATTCCTGGTATTGTTGACAAACGATCCAAGGTTGAATGTTCTTAGCTTCGTCCTCATCATGAATCTGTAGAAGACATAAGTACTTTACTAGTGAAGCTCTGTCTAAAATTTTAAACTTGTGAACAATGGGTTTGGAATTACTGTAGCATTGAAAAAACCTTATCCGCGATATCCATCGTTTTGTCCCACAACTGGGGTTACAGACTGTCTTCGAATTTATGAAAACTCGCTTATTCGTTAATAAAAGGTAAAGATAGACATACACAGGTCAAAGGCGAAACACAATAAATATTATACTCCGCGTCCCCACGTGGTATTATTACCTTAGGCCACACCTCCACACCGGGAATTCAGTGCCCTACTCTTTTCGTTTACTGTGTGGGTTGTTTAACTTTGCCCAGATTTTATGAACAAGAGTTGTGAGGCGCGCAGGGCCTGCGGTTACAGTATTTACAGTCGAGAAGACTGAAGTTCTATTCACTAGCAAATGTATCTAAAAAGGCAGCATTTTCTTATCAGTTATTCACCCTCAAATGCTTTTGTTCTTACTTGAAAAATCGTGTTTAAATCTGTTTAGTAAACTGCAATAAACCATTTGAGCAAACTCTCCAATGCGGTGTTCCACAAGGAACTATCTCAGGACCTCTTTAATTTGTTTCTGTTATATATTAACGATCTGCATGCCCAAGTGCGTACCTCATTCCCAGCCAAGAATATACACTGATGATACCAATATCGCTTTAGCGAGCAATAATGTCGTAGAGATAAATAAATATATGAATAACATTTTTATTTATTTCTAAATTCTATTTGTACATCACTCATGGTGAAGCTTGGTTGAGTTTCCTCAGCGTTGTTCTCTTTATCCTCTTCGTTTGGGTAATAAAATTCACTTTCACTGTGATAGCTTTCGTCAGAATCCATTGTTTTTTTTATGAGAAAGTTGAACAATAACACTGCTCTATTGCAAAAAAACAATTAACACAGATTGAAACTTCGCTCTTTCAATTCGCAACTTCACTCTGCACTTAGCGTAGTTGGTTACCATGACCGTGGTCAGGAGATAGGAAAATACTGCCCGCTCCCGGAACCAATCAGATTGCAGGATTCTCAGGATACCGCCCGCTCACGATCAAAGAAATAAATAAATTGTATGAATTCAGATTTAGAGGAAATTCCATAAGGATAATCGCTAATAAACTTACTTTAAATACGACGAAAACAGAATTCCTGTTAATTTTCCAATGTAAACGAGAATCTTGCAATCAAAATAAACCAAATTCCTGTAGAACAAGTTGCCGCTACGAAATCTCTTGGTTTGTATATTGATCAGAATTTAAATTGGGAATTTCATATTTCAGAAATCTCAAAAAAGATTGAAATCTCAATAAACACCAGTGTGAATATGCCATTTACCTGGCATAAGCGCCAAATTTGGTAAACGCATAATTTAGACGCAAACAAATCTTGTTCCACGTGAGATACTCCTTACTGTTTATTATTCATAAATCCAGCCTCATTTCGATTATCGTAGTGAAGTGTGGGGGTCTTGTTCAAAGGAGCTCTCACAAAAATTACAAAAGTTGCAGAATCGTGCCGCACGTATCACAACTTTCTCAAATTATGACAGTAATACTAATCAACTGTTTTGTGTTTTAAATTGGAACAAACTTAATCATTAACGCGATGTTTAAAAAGCGATCATGATGTGCAAAGCTGTAAACAATCAAACACCGGGTTATCTTAGGTTTCGGTTTACTCCGCGTCTTGACGTTTTGAATTATAATCTCAGAAATGTTGAATATACGCTGCTTTTACAGGGGCGGATCTAGGGGGAGGGAGCAGGGGGTGTGCACCCAAAAGATAGCTCACCATCCATCCCACTTAGGTGAGTTTCACGTAAAGTCGGGCTATGTCTTAACCCTCCTTGCAGAGTAAGTCGGTCAGCCATGGATCCCTCCGTCCATGTAACCTCAGGTGCGCAGACATATGAAACAGTATGTAATCTTCTATGACTTACATTCTTAGGCTTTGGTTTGGGATAGTGAACATCCACTGTCCGGTTGTGTTGATTGGGTTGTCAGAGAGCATTCTGTTGGGGAACAAAAAATAATCAAGCAAGTCACAGTAGTTTTTTTCACAGATTTAAAATCACACGAGTAACAAGGAATCTAAAAATAAAGCAAAGGTGACACACAATTGAACGTTTCGTTATTTGACGCACGCGAGGTCGCATAGACCACTTTCATAAAGGGCGACCACTTAGACCTACTGCCCTCATTTAAAAAATATATATATATTCTTTTGAAATTTGCTCGTCGTTGCGAGGCTTGTTAGCATTAGAAAAAAATATATTTATTTGGCTGCTATTATGAAAGAGGTCTATACGGCAGTCGCTTCTAGCCTGCTTTAAGTCACTGACGTACACAAGTCGAAGATCATTTAAATTCCTGAAGGTCCCATCGGGTATTGTTTGAAGTTCGTTTTTATTCAGTAATCTAAAACAGAAAAACAAAATTGCATCTTGAAACACTTTCTTATACACATTACGTTTGAAAGGAATATTGTTTCGGCAAGCGAGGCCTTTCAAGGGAGAGGAAGTATATTATTTTCGAGAAAAAAAAAAGAATAATAAAATTATAACTTTGCTGGTAAAACCCTGATGAAAAAGGCAGTGCCTTTCGAAATATTGGCTTTTTTTCAATATATTCCTTCACTGTTATATCAGCCTTGCTCTTTTTAGCTTTTTATGATACAATTAGTTTTAAGCCAATCAAGCAGTTCACCTGATGCTGTTACCTTGGATAGCTAAAACGGTGTAGTATGGTCAAATCATAGTGGCTTGTGATTTAAAAAAATGTTTCAGTGGTCTTTCTTACAAATAATTAACATTTTCAAGCTTGGCAAAAATTCCATTAGTCAAAATAAGTATTTAGTTATTAAAGATTACATCACCAATAGGTGTAGGCTTTCACAACGAAATTAGATAACTTCATGGTAAATATTTTATTACTCTGGCTTTTGAAAGTTTATTTCCAGCACTTGGTGTAAATAACAGAGAGGGCATTGAGCTCATAGCAGTGTGGTTTTGAAATATTTCCTGCTTGAGCCATCAATGGATGAATATGTTTAAGTAATCGCATGGGTCGAGTATAATTAGAGATTAATATCACTTGTATTTTCAGGAGTTGCAGAGATTGCCCAAGTCGCGCAACGTACGACAAGGGCAATTTTTTGCAACTGCTGAAAATACAAGTGATATGAATTCTTTAATTTTATGAGGAAACTTGCGATTACTAGTTTATAGTATTAAAGGCAAAATTTTCTTTTATGAAGAACGTCTGCAAAAACGCACGCTGTTGCGCAATTTCGTAAGAAGCCATTTCAGTGTTCAGTTTGACGCAAACTGAACACTGTAAAATGCTCTAATTTTATTCCAGCATTGCAAAAACAAAAAAACAACAAACCAAAAAAAAACAAAAAAAAAAAAAAAAAAAAAGAAAAAAAAAGACTAAGTACATGAAAATAAGAAAAGTAATTTTGCCCTGGCAATTACCAAAATTTGACAAAAAAATACCCTCTGTCACAGCCAATCAGCATTTCGTAATTCAAGAAATTTATAAATAAATAAATTGATACAAAAATAAAGGAGAGATCCCTTAAAAATTAGAAGAATAAATTGATTGTTCAAGAACTAAGTCAGGTTGCATTAACGGTGGACCGTGTTGGTTCCCGAAAAATGCAAGGAAACCACATAAATGATTCAATTCCGTACATTGTGCAAACGACTGCACTTTGTGTGGTGAGAGCCCGGTGCCAGGACATTGAATAGTGTGAAGAAAAGCTTCGGTTTTACAATATCCGCGGGAACGAGTTTCGCAATCAAGTTTCCTTTGTTCCTTAGACCTTTCTCCTGAATCTTTTGGCGGGAGTTAATGGTCTTGAAGACGAACTAATCCAACGTTTTCAGCAAATAGAAGTGAAAGCTATTCATAGGGCCACAGACATGATATAGTTCTGCCGTCTCTAGTGTATTGAAAAGCAGGTTAGTGGTGGCATAGCTGTCATTAACCGTGGTTGATCCAAAATAAAGCATTTCAGTGTGCAATAAAGGAAAAGAAGCTCTCCTTTTCCTAGAAAATAAAATGAGGAACGCGCGAACGTTGCGATAGATCCACGACAAGAGCCCACAGAGCAAATACAAAAAGTGTAACTTTTCATTAAAGAAATATCATTAAACTGAGAGAGCAAAAGTACAAATAACCTGGCAGCGCATTCCATAGGTTTTCGGCCTCCATGTTGGTGTCCCTCTGAAGGACACCAGCATTTTGAGTGGTACCCTTTGCCGAATAACTCGAATTTGGAATATCGCTCAGCCCTAAAACTTTAACACGTTGTTTATTACCATTCTACAATATCTCAATTTCGTGACTTTATTTATTGGATGGCAAGCGATTTTATTTTTTCTTCGCGTGATACTTACGATTTATTTTCCCATTCATTATTCCCCTCATAAACGTTCTCATTCAGCCCTTTTCCCACGGAATATTCTCACCGTTTTTCCCTGGGTTAAGAGGGGTGGCTCTTGACTACCAAACCATTGTTATAGACGCCTTCAAATGATCATTTCTCGATTTTGCCAAGTGTGCTCTATTTAACATTGCTTTGTCTGGTTTAACTCACAACCATATTTGATAAATCACGTGACCAAAACAGAAAAAGCCTAAAAACTCAGGGATATAACTATGTTTTTCACAAATTTTTAACGCAACAGTACGAGAACAATCTAAAACAAAATATTTTGCATGGATTTACAAAAAGTTATTTCTAAATAAAAATTATGACGTCATAAGCCCCTCCGTTGATACACTTTTCATAATATCAGTTCTGTTTTTTGTTCAAATAGAAATTCCATTCCACAGTTTACGAAAAATGATGGGACGTTTCCCATCTGGTGAAAAATAACCGCCTTTTCCATTACGTGTTTTTTTCAGTGAAATGCACGGCAGAGGATTGGTACTAGTTGCGCTTGCGCCTTCTGATTGAAGTGATGTCAGATTTCCATTGAAAAAGTTACCTCAAAGAACTATCCATGCAACCTTTTTGTAGGGCTCCTCACTACAAAGCTTTCTTAGCAACCATTGTCTTTCTGTAAGTTTTATGCCCCTTGAGAATGTCATTGTTTTCCTTGAATTGACGTTTCATTGGTTACACAGCGTGTTTTAAATTAATCTTGCTGATTCATCATTTAAGCACGTCTCCTTCTCACAGGTATGGAGTTTTAGCATTTGAAGTCACTGAAGAAGTCAAACTGCTATCCAACAATGTGCTTCATGACATTTTCTCAATTTTATATTTTCTTGCCACCGAGACCCGTTTTTTAAATTTTAACCAAAATCCGATCATACCTTTGTAGAAAAGATTGGGCCAACATCTCGTCGAATTTTTTGCAACGCTTGCGAGAATTAAGACGAAATCCACTTTCCCTGCCTTGACATTCCACAAAACTTGGCGCTTTTCCTACAACTACTTTACCTCGTTTTCGCGTTTGACTGCTCACAACGCCTCGTTTTCGCGTTTGACTGCTCAATCCGGCCACCATTTGTGAATACGGAGTTTACACCGTTAACCCTTACAGTGAAGGTCTCGTTGCTCTTAAGTATTGTTTAGATCAACGGAATGTTAAAGAACCTATCTTGGAAACACTACTTCGCTTAACCAAACTGGTTTTGAGACTCAAATGTTTTCGAACCAAGACGGGTCACAACTACGCCAACCTTTTTGTAGGCAGTCTCGAAGCAAAAATTTAGACTCTCAGTACAACGTGCCAAAACCTGATCCTTATAAACGTTTCATCGCATCAGAGTGTGTCGGCCATACCATCAAACAAGAAGGTACTCAACCAATTTATTGCACTGTCAAGTACGGAAATTCTTTCCACCCATCTCTAAATCTCACCTTGATAATTTCGACAAATTCACAAGCTTTTGTCGACATAGAGCTCTCAGTCAATATTCATCCACCAGCGTGCACTACACAGCAAACCAACAGATTCCTACAGTTACCTACTGTATTCATCAACAACGCCACGACAGGTAAAAATCTCTATTCCATTTTCTCAGTTTGTCAGGCGCTAGTGCCTTTATAGTAGTAATTATTTCAATTTTTATGACAAAACCGGGCATGTGCCACTTCTTAAAAAGACGCGTCCGGCCACCTCAACTATTGGCGACACAAGAAAACACCAACATCAAGAGATCAATCTAGGCGGGACATCACTACAAGAATAACAAAAGGGAAGGAGAAAGAAAATACCAATCCCGCAAAACCACGCTGTGAACTGAGAACCATACTGAAACAGGTAATCCAGAAAGTAGGCCAATATTTTCCCATTTCAATTTTCTAAACTACTCTACCCAGAACATGACAGTATTTCAATTTGAGTGATTGATTCCTTCTTAGGTTTTAATCACGACAAATATGTGAATGACTTATTAACAAACTCAAACAAATCTTTGTGGAGTGACGAGACGCCTATATATATACATTTTTTGACAGTTTACATGCAGCAATAAACTTACAGCCACTGTAGCTTTGCGAGTCCTGAGAAAACCTTTTCTGGGAGTTGAATCACTTTATTGTTATCAAGACTCCTAGAAATGAAAGCAAGGAAAGCAATGCATAAGAAGCCTTCCGCAATGCTAGGTTAACCTTAGTATTCGCTTAACTTAAGACTAGTTTTTAAAGTATACTCAGGAAATTACACCATTCTAATTAAACAAGAACATTTCAATGAGTCCCAAAGCAGCTTTTATTTTGGTTTTATTCCCATGTTTTCCCAATCATGGCTTTATTCAATTCTAAAATAACAAGAAAGAATGGACAGTTGTTGATTGTTACTAATATCGTAACATCTTCTCACTTCTCTTCAACTGTCAATGCTTTCTTGTGGCATAGCTGTCATTAACCGTGGTTGATCCAAAATAAAGCATTTCAGTGTGCAATAAAGGAAAAGA
>JALIRR010005244.1:27500-30592 GCA_023091755.1 Montipora sp. Colony 1 RG-2022 | reverse complement strand
TGTAATAGTTGTTCAATGGACGACTTTAAGTGGAGGTCATGGGAAAACGTAAAATTAAAAGCAGTATTGCATGTCGAACCAAATCTTATTAGTCTTATTAGGCTAAAACATTACGTTCTAGTTATTGCTATATATGATTATTGCTAGCTGGGTGGCGTCTTTAGCGTTGTCGATCAAAGAGATCCGCCGGCCCGCTTCTCGAAAGTCCCGAACCTTTTCACGTGACACAATTCCCTCTTTATCTCAAGAATGAAGAAGTTTCCACAGTCACTTTACTTTTCGTTATCTGAAAAACGTGCTAAAGGACCAGCTTTTTAAAAAAAAAAGATGGCCGGTTGACAAATGGCTTTTCGGGTCGGAAAAGTCATTTGGACTTCTCGAGAAACGGGCCCCTAGTCACAATCAACTTGGGCTTGAGGCGGAAACCAATTATCTACCCAGACCATTCCTTACTTTTTTTGGGATCATTTGCGGTCCAAATGGGGATCATTTGCGGTCCTGGGACCCGTTTCTCGAAAGTCCCGAAACTTTACGGGCCATTTTCGGTTGTCACAATTTCCTTTGTATCTCCAGAACGGAGAGGATTTAAGTCGTCAAACTTCGCAGTTAGTTTTCTTTTTGTTACCTTGAAAACACTTTAAAAGATCGGATCTCCAAAATAAGCAGTTAGCAGTTTCACAAATAGCTTTTCGGGAAGGAAACGTTTTCGGGACTTTCGAGAAACGGCCCCCTAGTATCATCGACGGTACACTTTGGGGATCATTTGCAGTCCAGTGGGATCATTTGCGGTCCTGAGATCATTTTCGGACCCGTAGCGCCGTTCATTCGGTGTTGCATAGTGACTGGACTAATACATTTTTTTTATTCTAATTTATATTACCAGGTTTTGCACGGTGGAAAACAATTGAATCAAAAGAATACCATGCCTCACAGATTTCAACTATGCCGCCCGGCTAGAGCAAGACAAGGATGGTGGCAACCTTTTAGCAGGTTCCGCAAATAAATGTTCGGTAGATTTAATCAAGCTCACACCTCCACAAGTCGGTGCACTTTCTTTATATATTTTTCATACCGTGAAATTTTAATTGACCATCAGAATTCAGCGAGCGGGAAAAAACTGTGCTCTCCGACGTCACGTCAATTGTTTGATATTAAAGGGCCAGAAAACTATTTAAAAGGTTTTGTGGCAACTCATTTGTTAACAAACTTAAGCGCCAAAACTGAGTTGCCGGCGAGCAGTGATCCGAACGGCAGCTGTTGTGCTTAGGCTGTTATTTGTGGTTTTTCTAACTATTTTAAGAAGAAATCATCATGATATTTCAAGTGTAAGAAGACGTCAAAACTAAATTGATAATGTATTTATTTGCGTTAACTTCGCAAAAAAAGACTTTGTTAGCGTACTTTCGACAGAGTAGATCGACAATAGACCGTATTCGTATTCTCAGTATTGGACTGGAACTAGCTTGCAATGGAGGCTAATGCGGGGGAATATATTAAAATGTATTTGCATTTGAAAAGATTCCCCCGCATTAGCCTCCATTGCAAGCTAGTTCCAATCCAATACTGAATACGAATATGGTCTATTAACATCGTCGTTTGCGCACAGAAATGCACCGTTTGCGATGAAAGGGAAAATGATTAACTGGATAGCACAGTTTTGACTGCCGCGCGCACTGCGGACGAGGGTTCCGTATGCAATGAATGAACACTCAATTGACTTTGACAACTGTGAGGTTTCAGTTGAATGGTACTTTTAGAGACTAACATATCCCAGTTAGTCAGGTGATCTGAAATGCTCTAACGTGTTAAGGAAAAAATGACCTCATCAGTTGTATCAAATAACTTGTTTTTTTTTTAGAAATACAAAGGGAATTTTTTGGAGGGAGTGGGGGCTTTTGATTGCATAATCAGGTTTTGCCAAATACTTTATTCAAAACAAACTGCAAAAAGGTTTCAAAATTTGAGTAGTTTTACTTATCAGCTCGTCACCAATTGATTACTATTATTTTTATCATTTTAGCCAGTTTGTAAGAGATCTTTGCATGTACTCGAGGATATATGGAGGCTGTAATTTGCGCACTTTATAAATCTTGTTCTGTAAACATTTTAAAAAATCTTCATAATGGAGGGAAACGGATAACTGCATCAGGCCAAGATTTGCGTTTAGCTAAAAATGGAAGAAACTTGTCTGATGTAAGCCAATTTCTTGCTTGTTAGCTACAAATATCAAGTAAATTTTCAAAAGAGAGATGAACGAGTTAGCATAGGAAAATTTGTCTTTTGCCGTTTCTCATAAACGTCAAGATAAATCTCTCTAATAAGACGAAAATTGAAGGAAATAGAAAATAAAAACGAAATGAAATAAATTTTATTCGGGTGTCAACTCTTCTAGCGCTGGGGAACTGAATGGAAGAACAAGCAAATGCTATATAGGCCATTCCGGAATTGCGCAGGGAACTGGGGCGAGTGTCAAATTTGAACCAATCGAAACATTGACACCATCACATGAAAGATAACATTGAGATTGGCCATCTGTCCAAGTTTGATGCTTTTAGGTCGAACAGAGACCAAGTTAGGGACTTAAAAACATAGTCAAAAATCCATACAAACGTCTCTAATGTTGAGGCTGCGTTCCCCAAAACCATTAAAACTCTTGGAACAACTAGAAAATCCTGTCATGGACCTAATTTTGGAAATAGGTGAGGTGAAAATCACTTTGTTTAAATATTTTTATAAATATCACAGAACTCATAAAAAAAATTAAGAGTTTGTATGATTTTGGGGGACGCAGCCTCCAAAATCGAGACGTTGTTTTGAAGTCCGTAACTTGGTCTCTGTTCGACCTAAAGATGGCCAATCTCAATGTTATCTTTCATGTGATGGTGTCAATTTATCGATTGGTTCAAATTTGAAACTCGCCCCAGTTCCCTGAGCAATTCCAGAATGGCGTATGTGCATAACTTGGCTTCAGGGAATTGGTAAAGACTTGTTTCCATATCTCAAAGTGCCCTTGGACGTGAGGTGCCTGGGAATGAAATTAAATCACTGGAATCGGAATGCTAACAGTTAAGCTTAAATATTGTTTTAGACCT
>JALIRR010005244.1:0-17500 GCA_023091755.1 Montipora sp. Colony 1 RG-2022 | reverse complement strand
ACGTGAAGTGCTCGATTTCTATCCCATATCCCACCCTGGTCAGAGTTTTTCTCTGTCCTTGTGTGGGCCCATTCCCATCAGTAGGGCTAACGCTCACATGGTTCATATGGGATAGAAATCGAGCACTTCACGTTACACTGTATTCAGTTAACTCTGTTTAAAATATAAGTGCTACACGGCCAACGTTTGTATAAACGTAACCTTTCCTTGTACTTATAATCTACGACAATTTACACCGGGGGAACTCCTGTAAACGACTCTCTTAGTTCAACATGGCACGGCGGAAATACGTTTATGTGACGTCACAGTAACTGGTCAGTGGTCATCACCATCAGGCTGTCGAGTTCTTAATTGTTAACTGATTAGGGTGTACAGTGTAATGTGAAGTGCTAGTTTTGTACCCCATATGAACCATGCGAGCGTTAGCCCTACTAATGGAAATGGGCCCACACAAGGGCAGAGAATTGAACCCACGACCTTAAGTGTGTTCTTAGATTCAGTTCCATGAAAGTATCGGTATTTTGCGTGATAGTAAGGTGAAAAATATTATCGATACTGCTCGCTTTTTGCGAGTTTGATTCCCTGAAATGGGTTTTTAATACATACACCACATTCGTAACGAATAGCGGCACAAGGCAGTCATTTTGAGTGGAGTAGTGTGCAGTTTGTTGACTCGATCGAGCTGACAAAGCATCAAGCGCCCTCTCCCTCATGGAAAAAAACAACGATGGGTATCCAGGCGAAGCAGAGAATTGGTTATATATGGAGCTTTTCACAATTAGGAGTTTTGAGACTGGTTGGATTCAAAGTGTAATTTGCATGAAGCAACAGAGGTAAGTCGTATAATTTTCACACTTACTTCGTATTGACATGTCGCTTGTTCGGCTCGCATTGTTCACTTTTCTATTAACTTACTACAGATTCACTCCAATAAATTATAAACAGATACTTACTTAATTGATTAATTAATCGCTACAGCCACAGAAAAGCCGCCTGGTCTTAGACTTGGCGCACAACATCTTTTGTAAACAAAATTTAGTTGCCTCGGACTCGCCACTTGCAAGTATTAACTTTCACGAAAACAAAAATTTCACATCGAGTGCAACTTCAATTTGGTTCTGGCAAAATATATATTATGAAATGAGAGCTCTCCAAAGGGCGAGCCGACTTTCAAAGCTAAGTTTACAGTATTCGCTCTAAGTTTTAACTTTTTGCGCTGTCGACAAGGCTCATGGCGAAAACCATCTAAAAGTTGCCGGCATTTTGTGTTTTCGTTAAGGTGTGCCGCTGACCAGAAAAAAATACTGCAGCGCGCCCCCAAAAACGTATTTCCGCGGTGCCGCTCAACACAACATAACTTCGCTCCTTCCTTCCCTCCTGCCATAAATGCTGACATTAACTAAGGTGACTGATAACATTAAGCGACCAGGCCTGGGTTGCTCGAAGCATGGTTAACGCTAACCAGAATTAAATACCATGGAAACCTATAGTGTCTGTTCGCGTGACGTCACAAAAATTCCGAAAACGAGGCGCCGCCATCTTGGAGGAGTAATGTTTTATTTATAATGGCGGCAACTGAAGCGTGTCCTTCTGAGAGCGAGACAAATTCCAAGTTTATTCTGTCTGCCTATGGCGAGTCATTACAGGGTAACATAAGGAGAAGATATGTGGAGAAAATAGGGGCCATTGGTATCGACCCTTTCCTTATTCCGCAAGAAAACTTTACTCCGGAATGTCTTCCTCCAGTCGAGTCGTGCGATCTTCTGTCATATCTAGTGCTCGATACGAGTTTTTATACAAAGGAGCAGTTTAAAAATTTCAGAAGTCTCCTTGCGTACAACCATATGGTGTCCGGCTTTATTACAAGTGTTCTTGGACAAACATTGCGAGATAAATACGTGGTTCTTGCAAAAGTAAGACATTCCCAACGAATGAATGATCCGCACGTGCCATTGTGGATAATATCAACCAAAGAAGGAACTGTTCTTTCAGCTCACTGTGCTGGGTGTATGGCCGGGCTGGGAGAATGCTGTTCTCATATCGCAAGTGTTCTTTTTTATATTGAAGTGTGGACGAGATTAAATGGGACGCTTGCCTGCACCCAAGTAAAATGTACGTGGCTGTTACCTACCACAGTTAAGCAAGTTGACTACGCAAGGATCAAAGAAATTAACTTTTCTTCTGCAAAGAAACTAAAAGCCGACCTCGATAAGTCCATTGAAACGGTTGCTTTCCCTGCTGTTGATTCAAGTCCACCATCTCACACTTCCACACCTAAACGTCCAGAAGTGAAAATGTCATCATCACTAGAACCTTCTGCTGAAGAAATGGATGCTTTTTATCACTCTTTGAGTGAATGCAAAATTAAACCAGTGTGTTTAAGTTTAATTCACCCATTTGCTGATTCATTTATTTCAAGTACTAGAAACACTAAGGCGGTGACAGACTTGTTTGATACCAAGTATCTAGAGCTTTCATATACTGATCTTCTAAAGGAGTGTAATAAAGTACAATTGAACCTATCTGATGAAGATATTAAGTCAATCGAAAGGGAAACTGTGGATCAGGCCAAAGGAAGTGCTTTTTTTAGACACAGGGCTGGAAGAGTGGGGGCTTCCAAATGCCGTGCAGCCAGTCATACAGATCCTTCACAGCCCTCCCAGTCTCTGGTCAAAGCTATTTGTTATCCAGATATTTTTCGCTTTTCCACAGCAGCCACAAGACATGGATGCAAACATGAGGATATTGCCATCGCAGAATATGAAAAAATAATGCGAAAAACTCATGCTAACTTTGTTGTAACTAAATGTGGAACAATTATAAACAAGAAGTACCAATTTTTACATGCCACTCCAGATTTTCTCTGTGAATGTGATTGCTGTGGACAGGGATGTGGCGAAGTCAAGTGCCCTTACTGCATAGATGGAGTTGACTTTGACAGCTATGTGCAAAAGAAATCTTCCTGTTTGCAGAAAAATGAATCTTGTCTCCAACTCAAAAGAGATCATGACTATTATTACCAAGCACAACAACAAATCCATACAAGTGGGAGAGGATATTTAGATTTTATTGTGTTTGCCTCAGATGGGCAAACATCAAAATTTTTCTTGGAAAGACTTGCTCCAGACATGAAACACTGGGAAACACAAATTCCCAAACTAGCAACTTTCTGGAGAATTTGCATATTACCAGAAATATTGGGAAGATGGTATACCCGAAAGATGGATTTAAAAGCCCAGCTTTCCCCAGAAGAAGTCGCAAAACCTGGTGACTGTTACTGCAGGGAAACAACTAGTGAAGCACCGATAACATGTGCCAACCACACATGCAAAATATCCAGATTTCATCCATCCTGTTTGGGTATCAAGAATGTAACAGTTCCAAAAATATGGTACTGCCCTCATTGTAGAAAGTTGCCTCAATTTACCAGGGCAAAAAGCAAGAAATTGCCTGAAATGAAGGATCAGTTCCTAAGTGAGGCAACAAAACTTGCAAGTATCTGCACATGTCAAAAAAAAGCACAGGCAAATGATAAACTGCTGAAATGTCATAATGAACAGTGCCCAAATGGTAAATTTTTTCATCTGTCATGCATGTCTTACAAACGTTATCCAAGCAATGCAAGAACAACCTGGCTTTGCTATAACTGTAAGATTACAGTACCTAAAAGTAGACCATCAACACCAGCTCAAGGGGATTCTGATTTGGTCGAAGAACTGGCTGGAACACCCGATAATGTAATGTCAGCCCCTATTATTAATGATTCAAGCTCCCAAAGTGATAATGATTTGAAGGCAGATTCACCTGCAACACCAATCAACATTGGTGCAAACACCCAACAGGATAGTGATGTTTTGTTTGTCAAAGAAACTGTCAACACAAATGTTAATAAGACAGGTTCACTAGGGAATCTGACTGATAGAGAATTTGCATTGATAGAGGATACACATGGCTGGTTAGACTGTTCTATAATCCACCAGGCACAAATCTACCTCAAACAGTTAAATCCGAACATTGAAGGATTTCAAAGGCCAACACTTGGTCCAATAAGAGCCTTTGACATTATCAGTGGTGAATTCATACAGATTTTGAACACTGGAGGTAACCACTGGGTATGTTTAAGTTCCATTGGTTGCTCCAGTGGCCATGTTAATTTATATGACAGTTTTTTTCATGATGTTGTCTGTGACGACATTGAGGAACAGGCAAGAAGTCTACTCTGACAGGAATTCAGGGGAATTAATGTTGTCCCTATTCAGCAGCAACTAAATGGATCTGACTGTGGGGTATTTGCTATAGCATTTGCTACGAGCCTTGTTTTTATGCAAGAGCCCTTGAGTATTCAATTTGATATCCCGAAGATGCGTCCTCACCTTTCAAGATGTTTGAGGTCCAATAGAATGGAACTTTTTCCAACCATTGATATTTAAAAGATTACCGGTAAATCCCAGTAGAGAACTTATTTTAAGGTAGAAAGAAAGGACCCAGTTATCTTGAGAGGCATTTTTTCATTCTGTACTAAAGGGATGTGTGGAATAAGGCCCCAATTACAAATGACGCCTGATATTAATACATGTACTAAATTCTCCCTTTGATTATTAAGCATAAAACAAGACAAATTGGAAGGAGAATCTAGCAGTTCATCAGGAGGCACTTGAGGCTTCATTCCAAAGAGCTAGAAATATTGTTGTAATTATTTACTGCCTCTCCAACCCAGTGTTAGATATTAAAGGAGGACCCTTATCCATGGATAAAAATATCATTTATTACTAAGGCTCACCATTATTCTCTACAGGATCAGAAAATTTGATCGAAACAGTGTCAAATATCTGTGTGGGAGGCTAATATGAACCTTGCAATATATATATTTGTATGAAAGAAAGCTACATTATTAAAATTATACAATAAAAACCTGCTGAAGCTTGTGACAAGGGTGAATCATTACCACGTAAGAAATGTTTACATTTTCTCGATAATCCTTATTCTTTTCAACCATTAAGTCGTGAGTTTACAGTCAAGGTTGGTCACATGGGCCGGGTTGTTCGAAGCTGAGTTAAGATAACCCAGGGTTAGTGCGAAACACAGACATTAAAGCTTAAAAAGTAAATTCAGTTTAATTGTTTTTGTCAACAAGTAGATGATTAGATGCTCTTGAAAAGAACAGAGAAAATAACCTGAGAAAATCCTTTTGAATAAAAGAAAAATAAACTGGGGTTAGAATTTAACCCCGGGTTAGTGCTAACTGGCATTCAAACAACTGGGCCCTGAAACTCATCTTGCTTGAATGGATTTGCAGGTGACTCCCCATAGAGCTGCAGTGTTTTTAATCACCCTTTTTTCATGCATATCACTTTTCAGGCTTAAGTAACAACAACTACAATTCTATTTAACAAGCTTGCTACACTTCTTGGCTAAGTATTTAGGTGTACTGTAAATGGACTGGGGCTCAGGCAAGACGTATGGCTAATTCAGACAACTTGATGAGTTATTACCTATTAAAGAAATCAATCAAAACTCACAATAGGAGGACAGAGGTTAACAAGGGCAGCACAAACTCGAATTATCTTGTCAATCAGTGGGGCTTTGCTCTTGTCCTCACATGCTAAGTAGTCAGTTGACAGAGTACTTTGTAAGATTGTGTACTTTTGTCTCAGAATTCCAATAACTCTCTCCACGTGAATTCTGACATTGGCGATTTTACGTGTCTTTTCTACATCAACTGGATCCAGCTGTTGTTTGCCCCTGGTAAATGCAGGGACGTTCAGTTCTGCCTGGTGAAACCACACCTGCTCGTGGACAGTGAAACCTCTGTCTGCAAGGACAAGATCCCCAGGAAGTAAATTTTTTAAAAAGCCACAGTTCTCTGTAAGAAATTTGTCCGATGTGCGGCCCCCCCAGGCCTCGCTTACAAATGATATTGTTCCCTGTGGTGTTATCCCAATTAACACTTTTGCAGTGTTATGGTGTTTGTAGTTCGAAAAGGTCTGTGCTCTTGCTAACAGATTGGATGGCCTATCAATAAATATCTCGAAACAGTCAATGATCACACTTGTCTTTAGACCAAAAGAATCAATGAAACATTTTGGCATTGTTCTTTGAAGCTGTTCCCGACTTGGCCAGGAAATTAAAGGAGATAAACGAACATCCATGACAGTTAACCAGGTGACAATAATGCGAGAAACAACAGTTCTAGAAACACCAAAACGATAAGCAAGATCTTGGTGTGGGACGGCCAGCCGTAGTTTTATCAACACCAGAACAAACTCCTGAAATTTACTCAATGACAGGGAGCGTCTGTTGACATGTGGAGATACAAAGGAGAATGTTTTCATTAAAACTTCCCTCGAGGGTAACCCAGTGTAAAAGCGAACTTTACCGTCATCTCCCTCAAAAAATTCCTGTTCAAATACGGTCGATTTTTCTGGCATCCAAGGTTTAGGCGTTCGAAACATGTAATCACACTGCTCGGTTTGCGTTGACCGTGATTGCGTGAGTTCGCTTGGCTCAGTTTGCGTGGCCATGTTGTTCCCCTCTTCCTCCTCCTCTGGAACCTTTGCCAAATCTTCTTCATCTTGAGCCGCGAAAGACATATCCCTGATTCTATCGCCATGGGCTTCTGGTTCATCTTCCCTGGACATTTTTCCTTTAACAGCCTGATCCTGTTCTTCACGCTCCCTCTCGCGTTTACGTCTTTCCCTTATTCTCTGGGCTCTTTCTTGTTGTTTCTCTTGTTGGTCTGAACTCTTTAACTTGCTGTGGCCCAAATGCAAGCTAGGCACCCAGTCTAGATTGAATTTATCCCAGAGGGAAGCTGCTTTTCCAGAGTGAAAATGAATTCCACAAACACGGTCGTTCTCAAGCTTGCTTTCCGTCAAGTCATCACGACTTATGGCCGCTAACCATCTAGTTCGCCGTTCATTCGACAAAATTTCCGTCTCCTCGCCATGACTAGTAATAACTTTAGGCACCCTACAAAAACTAAGGTCTGGACGTCTCTTTTTATCGTTGGAACATCCAACGATTAGACAAAACGAAGGCATCGCTACACGACGCAAGGAGTCGCGTGACAGATTTCACTCCTCCAATATGGCGGAAGCAACTTTTCACCTACGTCATAATCATGTGACCGCACAGACACTATTATGGATGAAACCTAATTTTCATAAGAAAAACTTCGCACTTGCACTTAGCTTCGCTTTGAAGAGGAGGCAGACTTGAACTCGGAAATGGCCTATTTGTTAGAAGGTGTAGCATGCATGCATGTTTGATGACGTTTGTTCAACAGTTCAAACATTTTCGCCCACATACAACAAATGTTCAAGCGTGTAGCCGCCCTTTCAACAATGTTGCAAATACTAATCTGAGTTAAGGGCCCAGTCTCCAATCCGAGAATAATGAGCAATCCAAAATGGCGGAGGTGGAAAATTGTAACTAAAGTGGCGTCCTTCCATCAATGTCATGTGCGTATCCAACATTGTTAGAAGCGTTCTTCTAAGAATGTTACAACGTGTAGCAAGGTGACGCAAACCAACTGTGCCCGAAAGAGCGAAAGTGTCACGAAGGCAGTGAAACTACATTTTCCATTACAGTCAACCGAGGTGATAACTTTTTTCAGTGTTTTGAAAATGAATTAAAAAACTGATATGTTTCATATTCGGACTTTTATTATCTGTATAATAAACGGAAAACTCCGTGCCTGAGAGGGGATACGAATTTTATCTTCTAGACCTGACATGAGACCGTCAGCACTCCAAGATAAAATTCGTATCCCCGCCCGGTCATGTAATATCCTCTATTTATTCACAAGCTTAGAAAAGACGGTATCATATTTAGATAAACTAGGTGAGGGGGATTATTTTCACACCAAACCTTCGGCCGTTGCAAGATTAAACAAAAAGTTCTCCACAACAGCATTCAGTTTGCGCTGTTTGAGTGTTTCTAAAGTGATTTTGGCCTTGCCTCCGTCTTCTGTGGGGACTGCGAGCTTCTTAAGGTTGTTAATGAGATCCTTCGTTTTGAAAGACAACTCCTGAAATGAAAACGAAACTGTGATTGACCTCACAGCCATTGAATGAACGACTTGTGATCTCGTCGTAATCGCTCTTTGCATAATTTATTAACCTATCCTCCACCCTGAATTTATCTGATCTACACAATTAGGACAATCGCATAACTTTTGGAGGGCATATAGTTTATTTGTGGCCCGTTGTCGTCAAAACCTAAAATTTTGTGATTTCACACGTGTCGTCGTCACGCAGAGAACCGGAAAAATATGAGCTACAATCCGTGCCGCACGTGCAGCACGATTATCTATGCTCTTTTAACCAATGATATCATTGTTTTCTGGCGTTTTCGACGACGTCGTCGTCGTAGATCTTAAGCTCCCTATTGACTAGACAGCAATGACCAGAAGCAGGTTGCTAACCAGCGGTTTTCGTTAAAACAATGGTTTGCGAAGTTTTTTGACATCTCTGCAGCCAATCAGTATCAGGGCGGCAAATGTTTTTTCAGCCCGCACATTTCCCGTTTGGCCCGCAAAAATGCCGCGCGTATTGATAATAGGGAGCTTACGAAACGAGGACGACAACGGCTACGAGGACTTCATTTAAAAATACAAATCCGCGTTATTCATATCACTACGAAACTATTTCATGTAGTTCCGCGTTAGAAATGTGTAGTAACTGTCGAGGAATTAAGCTGGTATGAGTGAGTTGGAAGCGTTGAGAGAGAACTGAAAATTCATCGTCATGTGCTAACGTCCTCCACAGAACCTTGAATTTGGTCATTTCACGTCGTCATTTAGGAGATGACGAAAAAAGAAATGTACCACAATGTAAAACGCACGTGCAGAGCAATTGTTTTTGCTCACTAAACCTATTGTTTTGTAGCGTCGTCGTTGCCGTCGGCGTCGTCGTTTCGTAAGCTCCCTATTAATGCTAATTTGCTTTGAATTGACTATTATCGTTAATTTCCCAGGACTTGTGGGAACTGGTCATATTCGTTTGAAAAGGACAACCTAAGTGTATGTACATAGGACTCGAACCTGGGAATGTTGATTAACTTAATCCGTCAACTAACCGCTTGACCACCACACCGCTAGCTGCTCAAGGACAATATTTTAAACACTATATTAGTATCACCCAACTTGTGGACTAATGCAAATGCTGCATTTTGATTGGCTACGCTACTAGAGGACTATTAGTAATAGTCCTCGAGTAGCGAAAAGCGTGACGCTTTCTTTCAACTTGCATTTGATAACTTTATTATTGCTTATTCTGTCCGACTAGTTGGGTGATACTAAAACAATTAGACCCTTCGCCCTCAAGGGCCACGGGTCTAATTGTTAATTATCACTCGGCAACAAACAATATTAAACGCTGCGAAAGGTAGGTTACCAAACTTCATGAGAAAGCTAAACATTTTAAAAGCAAAGCGTACGCCCAATTAATCTAGTTTAGGCCTAATTACTCTTCAGCGATAATATTATATGGGAGACTTAAATAAATCTTTTCTTTTTAAGAGAGAGAGAGAGAGAGAGAGAGCGGTGGATTAAAGCGGTTCCTATAGAGTTGAAACTCCAGGTCCAAATCCTATCCGCGGGTATCATTTTTATCATCCTTTTATTTTTTTTCTTGAAGGATTGTGGTACTTGTGGTCAAATGGCGCCATCATGCAAATGTCCTATTCCGCGTAAATTAACAAATGTGAATATCTGATAAATTTGGGGACTAGGAGGACATGTTGAATTTATACATCTCGTGAAGATGTGGCATATCAAGTCTATTCCCCACATTTCCCTTAGTCCATGGGATTTAAAAAAAAAAGAAAAAACAGACTCTTCTTTTTATTTATACGTTCGTTCCTTTATTTATTGATTGTTTCTTTATCTGTTTATTTATTTACTTATTTATGTTTTCGTCAAATCGAACCCTCTGCTGCATGCTTCACTCTAAGTCAACAAATTTCTTCTTGATTTCTAAGAATTTATTTTACGTTATTAAAAATACAGTACATTGCAATGAATTAGAGTACAACTAAAAAGGCAAAAGAACTAGGCACAAAAAATAACTACTCACTCCTTCTTTGAAGGAGAGAATTTGTTTGGATAGAAGAAAGGAAACAGGCTTATTTTAAGGAGACGGTTTTGTGGAGTCTTTACAGCATTGCCCTCTCACATCAGCAAAGAAATCTTCAGTTTCACTCACAATGTCAAGGATATGTAAGACATGAAGACGCACATAGGCAAGAAACGGTGGCACAAAGTATGATATAAAATTTACGTTACCTTAACCAGTCTCTGATCAGAATATTCTTCGTTTTTCGCAGCCTCTACCATGAACATTGCGATGTCCTTATGAATTTTACCCATCTGGAATGTTTCTATTGAGAAGATAGAGAAAACGATACTTTCATTTGTATGATCGAGTGCTCAGCTGTCTGGCCTTTGAATGAAGGCGAGGCTGAATGCGAACTTGTTTTCGTCGCACCGCCCAAAAATTATGGTTTGCCGCACTGACCATAATGCATTTTTATTTAAACGCAAACTAGTCAGCATAAGAACGACATGATTTACGTGAGAAAACTAGCGAGGGCTTAACTCCAGGATCGGTCTTTGCTCGTTCTGACGTATCGACCCGCCCAAAGTTAAAGAACACAGGCTCCCCAAGCTGAAAATACGTGGTGTATGCGACAGTTTGTGTATATAGAGAATTGTATGGGAAAATCACCGATCGTAAAAAAATTGTGTAAATAACTATCTCATTTGAAATAAAGTTTTCCTACCTCAAATGTGTGACCAACTTGTCTCTTTTGCCGAGTTTTGAGCCATTCTGACGCCGTTTAGTGAAGTGATCCGGAAGGCCGTTACTGAAATAATAGGAAGGCCGGTAACTCCATCCATCGCCGGCCAGACCTCACTCCACTTGTGACCGGGCAGTCAACAACGGTCGTGTTGCCAGCGCGTGGTCAAATTCAAATGGACCAATCAGAGTTGAGGGTGAAACCACCTTGCGAGTTTCCATTGTTGACTGCCCGGTCACAAGCCTCTGAGGAAAGCCGAAGAGGTGAATTTTAAGGCAAAGTTTTCGTTCGTCACGAGTCTTTCGGCCGCCGAAACACACGTATTTGGAGTGAAATTTATTGGGCTTTATGGAACTGTTGTTTTTATTGCGATTCGGGACTTTTCCTGTTGAGGAGAAACGATTTGTGGAGTGAGGTCTGGCCGGCGATGGATGGAGTTACCGGCCTTCCTATTATTTCAGTAACGGCCTTTCGGATCACTTCACTAAACGGCGTCAGAATGGCTCAAAACTCGGCAAAAGAGACAAGTTGGTCACACATTTGAGGTAGGAAAACTTTATTTCAAATGAGATAGTTATTTACACAATTTTTTTACGATCGGTGATTTTCCCATACAATTCTCTATATACACAAACTGTCGCATACACCACGTATTTTCAGCTTGGGGAGCCTGTGGGCAGAATTTCCTCCTTGAAAACATTGAGCGTGGGGTGGGGTAAATAAAGCTGAACTGTTTCAACAAACAGTCATGAGGAAGCTGTGGGAACTATAATTATTTGCTTACTGTTGAAGGAGTGTTGAAACAGCTTCAAGTAATATATCAAACACGAGAAGGAGTGTTTCATCGGATATCCAAACACCGAGAAGCGAGTTGAAAAACGAGGCCGAAGGCCGCGTTTTTTAACCGATTTCGAGGTGGTTGGATATCTGATGAAACACTCTTTCGAGTGTTTGATATTGCTTCTAAAAGGAATCAGTATTTTAAGAGATATTTGGGATCAAAGTTGGCCAAATTTTATGCTAGTTAAGACCACATATCCAAACTTCCTTCACGGTAGTGATTTCTTTTGTTTTTGGCTTATGAATTATTAATGACTTTGAGAACTCCATTTGAACATTATTATGAGAAATAATCGAACAATGTTGAAAGAAAACTGACTTTACTTAATTCCACGCGCTTAAAACGAGCTTTCAATTTTTTTTTTACTTTTGCCAATGCCGAAATACCGTTCAAACGCTCCCAATTTTAAACTTATATCAAGTAAGTGTTGAAAGCGTGATTTAGCAAACGTCGAACCGTTAAGACGGGACTTAACTCATATCTTAACGAAGAAACAGAGTTGTGAGTGCGCTGTGCTTTTCTTTCCGCGGTGTAGTTAGTGTACAGGAAAAAAAGATGGTAGAATAGGCTGATGGAAAAGCCAACGTAAAAGAAGCTCATTTTCATTTGATAGATCTTTTTAAGACCCCTTGAAACGGTTCGCAGAGCCAATAAAGTCGCCAAAAGCCAATGAACGCTATCAAAATAATTTCTGAGCAGATTTTCGGTGTCTTACCTTTTGCTCCCGGTGAAACCGAAATTTCTCCTGCGGCAACTGCAAAACAAGCAGCCAAGATTAGAAAAAATTAGACACAAAAAAACAAATCAGGGCGGAATGAAATACTACAAGTTGCCAATTTAAATCAGTAGTAATTAAGCATATAAAGTGCCTTAATATCAATGAGCCATTTTCCTCAACAGCGAATAACAAGAAAGTTAACCCGTATCATATGTGTGCTGTGTGATTGAAAAAAAAAATGTTTTCCTGACTCCTCAAATGCAAGCACAGAAGCCGCGGAAACAAAATAATCTACAAGAGAGAAAATACCTGGGATGAAAGTAAAACTACTCCTAAGCGCATGGACCAGGCCTGATAGGGTCTCAACGATCTTCTTTCTCAGAAAATCATCTGTCATATACACTTGAAGTCCACCACGTGCACTTACCATTCACAAAGAGATCATACAATTCAGTTTTACTTTCAATCGATGCATCCGTGAAGCCAGCTATGTATGTAATGCAAGATGTCAGTCTTTCAAGCTCCTCTTCCTGTAAGTGAACATAAGGGTGAAGAATGCTCCAATTCTGACGATGCCAAACCAGAAGGGGTAACGCTCTATAGGGCACAAAAAACGAAAATGACGAAAAACGTTAGCAAAATAACACCTCCATTTGTTTTAACGACATTTTCAGTAGCCTAGTCTACAACACTGCGTGTATTAAGGGTTTCACAGAATTAAAAAAAGAATCATTTTCCGGTGGACGAGGTTGCCCCGAATATTTTAGACTGTAAAAGAGCCGTAGTTTTGTATTTGTCGATACTTGCTGCATTGAACTTTTAACAGAGGGAGAAAATACGCTACACACAACTCGCAACCTGCCATGCACAGGTGTTAATTAAATGAGTATCCGTGAGCCGTGGAGCCCATGGGACCTGCGGTACTAGTGAAGCCAAAGCTACAATTTTCCCTGAACGGTAATGTTAATATTCTTACTCCTTATAAATTATTATTGAAAAGTTCATTTTGCCATCTTACCTGGAAATATTCAACAAAGTATCAAGTTTTGGACTGTACACAACCACTTTTCTTTTCAGTAAGAGGGCGGTGTATATCAAGATGGTTTCCACTCCAAAGATGTTAATTACATCTGTAAAACAAAGTTGAAAAACAAACCGCTTCACTAACTAAATGTGGACATTTCACTTCTTTTGTTTTATGGGTAATTTAAGTTCACGCAAATTAAATTGAATTAGATCTTTACTGGATGTGCTCGGGTCAATGAGCGCGAGGACTTGTGTGCTTTCAGGCGCGATAATAGAATTATACACAAAGGCAGTTCGGCTGAAACATCAGATCGGCTGAAATTGATTCTTCATCTCCTCATTCAAAACTCATTAAAAATTCAAGAGCCTAACATGCCACGTGCATGAACTTTAAACCCGATGAAACACTCCTCATATACAGCTGTTTCGAGAAAGGTTGTCCAAAAGAAGCATAAAAGCGTAGGCGACAATGCTGAAAGGCATTATGGTAAACTATCAGTTTGAGTCAACGAAAACATGACGGCAATGCTATCGAAAACGTCACCTAGAAATACATGTTCATGTTTTGTTTCTGACATTGAGATGTGAGAGAGTTTCAAAATTCAGTAAAATGATCCAGGCCATGAATTAGGGGCTGTTTACATGGAAGTAGGAAGATCCTAGCACTAGGAAGATCCTAGCAGGCCGATCATCCTAGCGTCATATGTTTTCTGTATTCAGTTTACATGCAAGAGGTCGTACTTGGCCCTAGTGCTAGGATCTTCCTACTGCTAGGATCTTTTTCTAGCTGTGAGCTAGGAAGATCCTAGCACCATGTAAACTGCCTTCGCTCGGAAGTTCCTGGTACCGTGGACAAAAAAACAAACATGGCGGCGGCCGGGTGTTCACGGTATTCAGCTACCAAAGGTCGACAATTTCGTCTGGCGTTGCCACAGGACGATTCTAATGATTCTGATGACCGCCGACAATATTCAGGACCAGTTTTGTTTCACCACCCAAACGAGAGACACAGTGGAAAGTAACGAGCAATCGATCGACAGCAATGTCGAAAACGCTGCGAATCGAAGGCATGCGAATTTATCCGAATACATCCGAATTACGTATTTGTTGTTCTCGCCCGCCATCTTGCTTTCATTCTCCACTTCCACCTAGACAGAAATTTCTGCATGTAAACCAAACGAAAAGTTGTTTCGCCTTCTAGGATCTTCCTAGTGCTAGGATCCTCCTACCTCCATGCATAGTTAATGGACGGGAATGGTTATGAAACCCGACAACTTTCTTTGTTTTAGGTTTTTGTTCTCTCTTTTGGCCTTGACCGTGCACAAAACACAATAGTTGTTTACTCCGTACTGAGGAAATAACCAATACAAACGTGTTGGTTACGTAATTCATGCATAGTGTATGAGCGCAAAACAAAAGATTGTGCACGGTCGTGGACTTTCCAACCTAAATCTTGGCATCTTTGTTTTCTTCTTTGATGTTTGCCGAGCTTCCAAACTAGTCCCCTCTATTAACTATGCTCCATGTAAACAGCCCCTAAGTAACAAAGGGTTAGGATTCACGGAGAAAGCAAGATTCTGACGACTTAAACCTTACTTATTTTATGTCATGTTTCGCAGAGGCAGTTTGAGAAATGCACCAAAAATCGGGGCGCACGTGCAGAGCCGTCGTTTTTGCAAATGAACCCTTTTGTTTTTGGACGTGTTTTGGTAGCGTGATGGCGGGAGAGAGCTTCAACATGTTGAATGTTGTATGTCTGTCACCGTACTGCCACTGAATTACCCTGCCGCTTCATTAACGCTATATCCTAAGAACCCTTTCATCCAAGGGCGCGTTCGATTGACCCTATTCCGGAATAAGAATATGCGGAGTGATGGTTAAAACGGTATGTTTGGCGCGTTTCGAAGCAGCAAGGATAATAAAAAAACGTTTGAAATAGCATTTTAGAAGACGTTTGACAATTTTAATGTGAATCTCCGTAAAAAGGAAGGATTTCTAACTTATATTCCAAGTATTCCTATTCCGGAATACGGTCAATCGAACGCACCCAAAATAGCTCGCCATCGCAGGTCTTCACTGTACGGCCGTGGCATCTTCGATTCTGGGCGTTAACTACATATTGCATACTGTCCCATACTACCTTTCGGCATTGTCGCGAACGCTCTTACGTTTCTTTTGGACAACCTTTCTCGAAATAGCTGTATAAAGAGTAGTAATGCTAATATCTATGGGTATCCATCTCCGCCAAAATTCAAACTTGTTGTTCTTAAATCCAAACCTTCAATTCAAGCATCTTGCAATTTAAACTCGTAATAATAAATTCAAACATTTAATTTTTCGATGTATGAACTGACGAATTGAAAGTCTGAATTTCCGAATTGAATGTTTGAACTGACCAACTAAATGTTTGAATTGACAAACTGAATAAACAAAAGAACAAAGCGAACATAACAATCAGAATAACAATGGTTCTTTTGTCTTCCGCCATTCTGGTCCGGTTTTTGAAAGTCTACCCAAGGTTTGGGTTTAAGAACAACAAATTTGAATTTTGGCGGGGACGTATACCCTTAAATATCTTCCCCTCACATTTTGAACCTTTCGTCAGACTCCAGAGAGACAGGCCTTTTTGTGAAATGTTTTGAAATGGTTCAAAAAAACTTGCAGCTCGTGTTTTATCACGTCCAAAAATACTTGGCCACGCCTCGCGTCTTTAAACCCGATTAAACACTGCTGCTCGTTTTTTAAACAGTGCATTAACAACTGAACTTAGTTTAATGGCTCAGTACCCTTAGGTCTCCTATCACTCCCGTTTCTCCACTTTTTTTGAAGCATTTGGACTTGTATAAGAGTCCAAGTCATCATAATAGTTGGAAAATATATTTCATAGATGGCTATTACACTAGGTAGCGGCAAAAACTCTCAAATGACATTTTGCCACTTTACTGTAAATGATGAGATGGTGGGAAAAATGGCAAATGACTAAAGATGTCTTCATAGGTGTTAGTGATCACGGTTGTTCAGTTTAAGGGCACATGTTTTTTTTTTTTTTAGAAAAATATGTGCATCTTTTGAATTAACTGAGTTTAAGTGTGCCTTGTAGCTAAATAACTACTGTAGGTATTACTTTGAAGGAAGAAATCTGATTACCTCAAACCATTTTTCTTCCTTAACCCTTTAAGCCCCGAGGGGTTCCCCATTGACGAGTAAAATCGTCTGGCGTTAGACAGAGTAAAATCTATAAGTGCCATTTGGCACTATCTGGGCTGAAAGGGTTAAGTTGCAGCGGATGAAGATAAAATTGCTATGAACTCTTCTGTGAATTAATTTTGATTTGATTTGATTTGATTTGCGCAGTGGTGAGAGCACTCGCCTCCCACCAATGTGGCCCGGGTTCGATTCCCAGACTCGGCGTCATATGTGGGTTGAGTTTGTTGGTTCTCTACTCTGCACTGAGAGGTTTTTCTCCAGGTACTCCGGTTTTCCCCTCTCCTTAAAACCAAAATTTGATTTGCTTTGCATTAACTTGTTAATTTCAATTTACAGTGTCCCTGATTAGTGCTCTACAGTGCTAGAAGATTAGACAATTAACCCTTTCACTCCCAAGAGTGCCACTTACAGATTTTACTCTGTCTAACACCAGACGATTTTACTCGTCAATGGGGAACCCCACGGGGGTGAAAGGGTTAACAACAGCTAGATTCACTCAAAAACTATGTCCCCATTAACCCTTTCACTCCCAAGAGTGCCACTTATAGATTTTACTCTGTCTAACGCCAGACGATTTTACTCGTCAATGGGGAACCCCACGGGGCTGAAAGGGTTAAATAAAGTTCCTTTCCTTTCCTTTCCTTTCCTTTCTTTGAGAATGAGACTTACGGCAAATAGATTTTAATCTGTCTAACGCCAGATGATTTTGCTCGTTAATAAGGGGAAGTTCAGGAGTCAATGGCTTGACAACCACCACATCTATTCAAAAAACTCATTAAGACAAACCTGAAATTGGTGAGGCCACATAAGACATTCTAGGATCAAAGTCCTTGACTGCAAGGGACCCATCCATTTCATTAGAGCAGGAACCTTTAGTAATCACAGACAAGTAAGGTTCTAGCATGCTA
>JALIRR010005243.1:27500-30614 GCA_023091755.1 Montipora sp. Colony 1 RG-2022 | reverse complement strand
TTGGCAAAATCGAGACAAGTGTCAAACCACAGCACAAGTTTGACAAAGCGGAGTCGAAAGTGGATTTAAACAGGGGTTATGAATCCAATGCAATGAACGAGAGCGAGAGTACCGGCCAAACGGGAAGATTTATCATTCGCAATGTGCCGATTGTGAAAAGTTCAACAGCACCGCTTGGTTTTTTTATTCGCCAAGGAGATGGGAAAGTCACTAAACAAGGAATATTTGTGTCACGTATCACAAAAGGAAGTGTTGTAGACTCCAACGGTTTGATCGATGTGGGCGATGAAATTATTTCTGTGAATTACGTTCAACTTGAGGGCTTTAGTTTGGATGATGTTGTGCGACTTATTCAAATTCCTCGAAAATTAATTTTAACGATCAAGACGAGTGCTCTCTCAATTAAGCCAAATTTATCTGTTGAAGACGCTTCCAACCTCCCCATACTTCATAAGAAAACGACAGAAAAGAGGACATCGAAGGCATACGAATATAAAAATCAGGAAAACTGTGCTCACAATTGTAAAGAACCAGGCAACCGAGACAAGCAATGTCAGCAAACAGAAAGGGAACGATTTAAAGTGGACAATGACAATGCAAATGAGGATCGGGACCCTCCACGCTCATCCGATCTAAAACAAAGCAATGACACTATTGAGGAGCTAATAAGGGTAATTAGAGAGCAGAACAGTTCTAAAAATATAGAAAACATTCCAGAATCCGTCAACAGCCTTTCTTTGGCAACACAGTTGTCGCAGACACAGGACGCACGAAGTCTAACAAACTCGACAGTGAATGCCAGAGAAACGAGAAAAGTTGGCGTTCCAAAGAGAAACCTGTCCGCCGATAGCATAGTTTTGTCCAAGCGAACTCCACCGAACGTGACCCGAAAATCAAGCACTTTAACACCCGTCACGACTGTAAGTCTGATATTTGACGACCCTGAAGATTTAACAATTGAACCATCTGTTCATAACAGTATTCCTACAAAAAGTTCTATGGCTCAAGACGATTCTTTGAAAACGTCACTTAGCTCCCCGAGCTCTCTGGCAAGTAGCCCGAAGCTGCGGCGAAGATTGCCGTGCGTTCCTTCCGACAGTGGTCGGTCGATTCGATCTACAGCCGAGTGCAGCACTGAAAGCAATGTAATCTCTTCCAAGGCTCAACTCTCTTTACCACCCGAACCAAGGAGCCGAAGAATTCTCCCCACACCCCCACCTTCTCCGCCAAGCTCATCGCGTAAACTGTCAAACACAGGCAATGAAAACCAACTTAGTGGAAAATCAAATCGGAACAGTGGGAGTGGACTTTCCGATAACGAATCCGTAGATGATGAATCCCCTTCTGCTTCTTCTGCCTCCCGGAAAGATTCCGGAAAGTCATTAAGCCAGCTGTTCAGTGCATTTACTTCTAAGAATCACTATGATGTGAGCGATGGAAAAGAAAAGAGAAAAGAGTCGCAAGAAAGGCCTGAATCAGGAAAAAACACTTCCTCGACCCATCGGCCTCCATCAACCCAACAAGACATTTTAGAGCAGCAAAAACACTCAATGTTTTTACATTCATTTGCATCCGGTAGCTTGCAGCCACCAAGCTTTCAAAGACGACTCTTTAGTCGATCATCCCATCCGAATTTGTTGATGACAGTCTCTGAAGAACCTACGAAAGACGAACGTAAAATATCTGTCCCTTCTCAATCTGCTAACGGCACCGATAACTCTAAAGTTTCCCCCAAAGTTTTTAAACGGCGCGCCAGCCTTACATCTATAGGCGAGACCTTAGTCAATCAGGTGCCGTCCCAGGACATGAGTGACATTAATCGTCTTCGGAGCGAATCCGAGCCTGGCTTCATGATATTTCCAGATGATTATGCGGGACAGAATCTGTTGTCTTCTCATGCCGTGTCTGGGATGGTGTCTCTACACATTATTAAAGCCACGAACTTGCAGTTGACTGATAAGAAACTCTTAGAAAAGAAAAAGAAGGTCCATTGCGCTGTGGAAGTTGACTTTGAACAGAAGGCTTTGACAAGTTCCAAACGAGCATCGAAAACTTTACTGTGGGACGAAATGTTTGAGGTTGAAATCCAACATGGCCGTCAAGTGTGTCTCTCTTGTTACACTTCTCGCCACGAATTCGATAAACCCGTTGCCAAAGTTTTGTTCAATTTGTCGCCTTTTGTGCGGTTTGGAAAGTGGCACAAGGTTGTATTTCGCATGCAACCACAAGGGGTGATCCATCTCGACATGGGATTCGTCGAGATGAGGACATTGCTTCAACGAACCCCTTCCGATCGTAAATCGGGCGTCTTTGGCTTTCAACTCAACGTGACTTCGCAAAATGAGAATACTGACGTTCCTTTCGTCGTCCGCAAGTGCGTGGAAGAGATCGACAGGCGCGGCCTTACTTGTCAAGGTCTGTATCGGATTTCCGGAAATGCCCGGCGAAAGAAACAGCTACATGCGCAGTTCGACGAGGACAGCGCGGCCGTGGATTTGTCAGAGGAAAATTATCCAGATATTCACATTATCGCTGGGATTTTAAAGGACTATCTCCGAGAGCTACCTGAGCCACTGATAACGGAATCCCTGTCAAAGCTTCTAATCAAGGCAGCTAAGGAACACGTTCAGGATCAAGATCTGGCTTCACAAAAGCGCCTTCTTTCCAAGCTTCTGGTTCAGTTACCGCAAATCAACAGAGAGACTCTGATTTACCTACTGAATCATTTTATGCGAGTAATTGCGGAGAAGGACACGAACAAAATGGACGCTCATAATCTCTCTGTGTGTTTCGGTCCTGTGCTTTTGTGTCCCCCAGCAAACCTCACAGAGAGCAAAGACTTGCTTGATCTTAAGCTTCACATCAAGGTCGTGGAATTTCTCTTTTATCTTTGGAAGAATGCGAATTCGACGAGTTCGTAGCAAAGTCGTCCTCAAGTAAATCTTCAGAGCCAGACAATTCTTTTAGTATCTCACTCCGAGCCATATACGGTGTAAATAAATGTAAATAAATATCATTCTACTTTCCTTTGTGGTTGTAACTTTTGTTTCAGGGGGAACGGTTTCCTCTACCCTTGAGAAAAACAAGAAAGAGTGATGTTACAATCTTCAGTGG
>JALIRR010005243.1:0-22500 GCA_023091755.1 Montipora sp. Colony 1 RG-2022 | reverse complement strand
AGGTCTCTTGGTTCATCTGTTCCAGATCGGTTGTATTTTGCGACGCTCAGGAGTAAACCCCGCAGCACAATTTCTGTTCATTATTTCTGTGTGGACGATGAACTCGTCTATGAGAAGTAAGTAATTTGTAACTTTGGTGGTTATAAGTCGGGGAATCGTGTCCAAATTTAGTCAATTTATACTGCTTTCTTAATTGTAGCTTTTACGCCGATTTCGGACCATTGAACCTTGCTATGCTTTATCGCTACTGCTGTAAACTGAACAAGAAACTAAAGGTATGTTTACGGTTTAATATACCTTATTATTGATATGGGAAGAAACACAGATATGGGATCATTTTAATATGGCGTGCTAATTCATACCTTTCAAGTGTATCTCATTGACACATCTAGCGACTTCCAAAATTCTTCTGCTCGTGCAATTAGGGCCATCGTATTTCGCTACGTTCCTCGTTAAATCTTGCTCTGGGTAACTTTCTATCCTTTTTGATTAGTAATGTTTTAAGCAGTATTCTTTTCTTTAATTTGGCAGATATAAACATGTATAATCTTCGTTAAATATCAAGGTTGTAGGGTCGAAATATTTGAGAAAGGGGTTCTGATTAATTCAGCTGTTTCGCATGTACGCTAGCCCACGAACTTAACCGCTGTTTTTCCGGTAATCTTTGGAATAGTGTTCTAGAAAACTGGGTTTTTCCTTTTTAGTGCTTCTCGGGTTTTTCGCGAGTTGAAAAATGTTCATAACTTTGTAGATTGTAACTTACATGTCTTGGTTAAAAAAAAAAATGGCTTCCCGCTAGGAACGTGACGTGCGAAGATGTGGTTTGGAAGTTTGCCGCTACCCTTGGAAAAGTAATTTATTACCTGCAACTGTTTCACTTGTTAAGAATAACACTTTTGTATTTGTAGACATTACATGTGAAAATAATTAGTGGTGTTTTGCCCGTGGAAATTGGGCAATACAAGGTTTATGTCCGTTTAAAAAGTGCTTCAATGGCGAAAATTGATTTATCGCATTTATGCATCTTTAGCGGCCGTGACTATACTTCTTTAACGATGTGGGAAGCCACAGTCGTATTTCTATTCATTTCTACTCAATTCAATTCTATTCAATTTATTCCACATTTACTTCAGTGTATATAAAGTAATATATAATGTACCGTGGAACGTCGATATAAGTTTTACGTTGGGTTCTTTTACACGCTTCACACTTTAAAGCCATTAACACCGTGCATGCACTGTTTGAGACTGTCATCAATTTTAATAACAATTTCCCCTTTTAAATGTTTAGTCTTTAGAAGCTTTTCATGGGTTAGAAGAAACATAACTCTTGCAGAGATGATAAATCTTAGAAATCTGCATTTTATCAGTTGTGTGGAATTCGCTAGAGTTAGATTTTGGATATTAGCGCTTAGTGAGGGCTTTTGAACGCATTTATTGTCTCGCATAGTGGGCTCAAATCAGACTCAAATCTTGGAAAAGTTTTAAGGGAGTTGGTGACATTGGTGGGAATTTTTGAAACTGCTAGGGCTAGGAATAAGGCCAAAGTGCATAAGTTATTGTAAAGGGCAAATTATAATTATTATATTGGTTAAGTATCTTCAACTTAAAATGGATGCGTTCAAATTTTCGAATACTGACAAAGCGCAATGCACCTCTCTCCATTCCAGTGTAGTAAGCCATGGCCCCAGTTGTTCAAAAGGTGGATAACGCTATCCACTGGATAAGTCACTATCCATTGGATTGTGCAATTGGTTTCGCTATTACTTATCCACTGGTTAGTCAAATATCCGGCCCATAGTGCAATCCATCCTTGAACAACTGGGGCTTGATTATTTCCAGTGTAGTAAGCGGTTTTAGCAAGCATAGGCATATTTATGATTTTTTCTTCATTTGCCTTTTCATAACAGTCTTTTTCACTTGCCAAGAAGAAGATTGTTCACTACACATCTTTTGACAGCAGAAAGAGAGCTAATGCAGCATACCTTATTGCGGCTTATTCTGTAAGTGTAGTAATAGTAATAATAATAGTATGGTATAGTATAAGATACCAGTCCAGTCAAGTTGACAGCAGAGTGAAGGACAAGGAGAAAGGAAAATTGAGAACTTCCTACAGTAGATCTGGAGCAGGAGTTATTTAATGCCATAACAGCGTGTGTGCTGGGTACAGCTAGGAAATTTGGAAAAGTTTAAGATGCCTAATGTTATGGGTGCATGACCAGAAAACTAACCAAGAGCTGTTTCTAATGAGGATGATAATAATTTGTTGCAGTGTTGTGTTTCATTCATTAGTTCATTTGTAAAGGTGTTGTTACCCTGTGCATTTTTTCAGTCAACTTGTTTCACAATGCCTTGGTGAGACATTAGTTTCGCAAAACATTGCCCAATGTACGTGTAACATACCTTGCAACAGCCAAAAATGTTGCAAGACAAGTTTCAGAAACAATTGGAGAAAGTAAATTTTGGTTGATACTTTCTGCAGTGCTTCATTCAATGTTGCAAAGAATTGGTCAAGCGTTGTGCAGTGTAACATTTGTCTTTCAACTCCTGTGGCAATGGTTTGCTTCACCAGCCAATGGAAAATGTTCCTTTAACCTTGTGTGGTCAATGAAAAGGAGACAAGTTTCATGAAATGTTGCTTAGTGTAACTGCCAAGTGTAACAGTGCCTAAACCCTTTGACTCTCAAGCGGGCCAAAACCGGCCAGACTTTACTCTGTCAATGGGGAACTCCTGGGAGTCAATGGGTTAAGTTTTCTTTACTGATTTTTTTGATAGGTTATATATTTAAAGAGATCTCCTGATGAGTCCTACAGGATTTTGATAACAGGGTGTAACCCACCCTTTTTGCCGTTTAGGTCAGTAAAACAACCTTATATCTGGAAATATCATAGAATTATCATTATTACTTATTAACAATTCCGTTGTTAAGTGGAGGTTGCAGGCATCCAGGAGCTTCTACTATTGGCAGCCAGCTCCTAGATGGAGACTCTTCCTATGGCTAGAAAATCCTGGCAACCCAGCCAATTGGACCCCCACGTAGCACAGGAGACTGAGGCCTGTCGCACAGCTAAAAGCAGCAGAAAAGAGGGGGGAAATAACTGCTTAAAACTACCCCAAAAACAGTCTTTTTCCGCTACACAGTTATAGTGCTGTGGTTATGTCATACAGAACGCAGGAAATCACATGCACCAACCGAGCAAAGCCACTGACCACAACTGGCACATAAATGCTCCTATTGTTAACTCCATTAAATTTCATTTAAGGATGGTGCCTACTATTGTTATTGTGCATCTCAAGATACTTGGGTTTCCTATGGGTGGTGCTTACCAATACAGGGATTTTTCTGCACAGTTTAATACAATGTGGAGAAAGCAGAACTCATCAAGTACTTTTGGTATCCAAAAAGAAAATTTAGTTTTTGTGGTTTATTTGTAAGCGATTTCGTGAGCTTATAATTCCTTTTTATGGTGCCACTAAGGCACTAAGTAGTTCAGTATATCAGTTCAGTTCCTTTGGTTATAGCCCCTGGTAGGGTTGCGATGATACCCCCCCCCCCCCCCCATCTTGTACAATGGTTCTCATATCCCATGAACCTTTTAGGCACCAGCCCCTAAGCTTATCTATTGCTGATGCATTTAACATAGTAACACTTCTCTAACCCTAGGGATGCTTCCTTTGGAACTTGTACATACAATTTATCTTTAATGGATGTACTCAGTGGCCTTTACAAGGTAAATTACTACAGATGTTTGCTTCTTTGCTCTAGACTGCAAAACAGTTGATTTTTATTTTCATTCACTCTTTGTTTTCACCCTCACTCTAGACTTGATGAGATGAAATTATCTGACTAATGCAAAATACAGCTGAATTTGCAGTCTAACTTTGACTATTTGAAAGAGTCATGAGGTTTCTTCCTAATTTTGTTGTTTCCTTTCCATTTTAAGGCATTGCAAAATGGATTTTTTAACTTTGATACTTTCGATGTTGACGAGTACGAACATTATGAAGTGAGTTTTGTCCTTGTTAGATTTGAGATGCCCCAGCGTTGTGGGGTACATTTAGCTTAATTTCAATACAGTATATGACATTCCAGAAAGCAGAACTGGCTGAACTGGCCTTTTCTTTTATTTTTGTTTTGTTCTGGTTCTTGAAATTGAGATGACTTAGTGTTGAGGCTTGAAGACTTGAAAATCCATTAAAATTTCCATGGAAGGGAACCAGTGCAATAGTCACATAGACCTTATGTATTTTCTCTCCATAAACTATACTACCTGCTTTCCAAAAGCTGTTGCTTATAAGAGCCCCTTAAATTAAACCTCAAAGTGCATCTTCTGTGTTATTTTTACATGGTTTTGTTAACACAATATTATTTCCACACATATAGGCTTCAACTTGTCCCGCCACAATGTCGCTAAAACATTGAGACAAGTTGCATGAAAGTGCCTTACAGTGAGGACACTCAAACCATGAACACTTGATATTTGTTTGTACATTTTTTTAGTGACTATAGATTGTGGGCTCGTCCTTTTGACAAGAGTATTTAAAGCTTTTACACTTACAAAATGCTATACATGTAACACTACACATCATAAGAAGAGCCTTTATTTCTTCGTCGTTGAAGAAAACAATGTACACTAAAATGTCAAGTGTTCACAGTTCAAGTGTCCTTGGCTTCAACATTTGCTTCAACATTCATTCAAATTTGTTGAACGATGTTGACTGCTGGGGTGGGCAGACAGTTTCAACACATCATCAACGCTTGCACAAGAGGCTGCAGCCGTTGTTGTTGCTATAGACACAGACATGGATACGTCATTGAGAGACCGATTACAAACTGTAGTGTGCATGTTTGCACCCAACAATATTAAATTTAAGATCTTCTGACAGCTTCATTTAACATTCCCAAACACAAAAGAAATATAACTTGGCTCTATCGTAAGTCTTTTGCGATTATTCAGTCTAGTTCGCGTCGTAAAATGTGGGCAAAGTATCCTAAAAATAAATCGGTACGAGTGGTTTCAAATTTAAAATAGAGAATGAAGGATTCTCTGTTGCATGCTTACGTTGTCGTCAAAACATCAAATTTGGTGATTTCACGTCGTCGTTATGCAGAGGACCGCAAACATACTTGCTAAAATCCGTGCTGCACATGCAGCACGATTATTTATGCTCTTTTAACTAATGATATTATTGCTTTGTGGCGTTATCGTAGTCGTAGAAATGTTGAATGATGGTTGAAGCAAAAGTTTAAGTGCTTTTAAATTCATTCAAAATCGAAAATGATGTCAACATCGCTGTTCAAAAAATCGAACAGATGTTGAAGCAGATGTTGAAACCGTTTTCCTGATCCTTAAAGTTTGCTTCCAACTGTGGATAATCATAAGCATGCATTCTTCTTTAATTAAGGGGTGGCGAATGATACCTCAGAAATCTTGGCACATGCAAACTTTTCATCTGATCTTGAAATCTCGACAGCCTTTGCGAAGAGTCTCAAAGTCTCATTTATATTGCATTTATTTCGGTGTGAAGTCTTGCATGTTTTGGTCTTGGATTCACAAACAATGGTCTCAGTGTCTCAGGGAGTCTCGGATTTTACCATTTGAAACTGTTTGCCTGATCCTTCTTTATACTGTGGATAATCATACATGTAAGCATGCATTCTTCTTTAATTAAGGGGTGGCGAATGATACCTCAGAAATCTTGGCACATGCAAACTTTTCATCTGATCTTGAAATCTCGACAGCCGACAAAGATCTTTAAATATTTGAAAAATGCAAAATACAAATAGGGTAAATGAACAGACTTTCATAATGTTGTTGTAGTGGCTTACTCAGAATACATAAATTTGGGCAGGGATAGTTGTGTGTTTATGTTTGTTAAAACTCTAATAAACCTATTTTATGTTTATTCAACTTTGCTTGGTCATTCCTAAAACATCCCATTTTCTTCCTTCAGAGAGTTGAAAATGGTGATTTTAACTGGATTTTACCTGGTAAGAGACTTAACTTCAGATGTATATATGTTTTCAGTTCAATAATATTACTCAAATATTTGTGTACAATAATTTATTCACATTTACTGGGCAATTCATAATTCTGTGGAATAATTTTAACCTTCGAGCACCAACTGCCTGGCAAGCTGCATTTTGGCCTCAAAGTCCAAGCAAAAGGATGTTGAGAGTTGAGCAAAAAGCATCCCAAAGATGCAGGGTTAGCTTTAGTTACTGTGCATGTATTTCATTGCATAGAATCAATGGTGTGAAATATGGCGATGATTCTCAAACTAAGGCACCAATGGATTTGAAGGTTATGAAGTGAAGAGATACAGAAGACCTTGTTACATGTTCTTAGTGTGTGACCTAATTCTTGACAGTTTCCTCCTGACGGGTACAAAAGTCTGACTGGATCAACTTGGATTGCTCACCTCGGATCGAGCGAGAAACAGTATGTTTTGTAAGCCAAAACTGTTCAATGTTTGCCTTGATTTCACCAAGGTTGGCTTAAAGATTAGTGCTAGGTTGATTTCTCAGGGTCCTATCATATTTTTTATGTCAATCTGAGGTGAGCGATCAAGTTGATCCAATCCGACTTTTGTACCTGCCTGTTTCCTCATAGAGAATCAACCAATGTTGGCATCTTTGATTCCAATACCCTGATTGATGGGAGTTAAAAGACCGTTGGGTGGTTGGTGCTTGGAAGTTAATTATTCCCAAGAATTACGAAAGGCACAGTAAGGTTAAAGTTATGTGTATTTATCTGGATGAAATCCTTTCTTTTCCTCAGACAAATTTTTGGCTTTTAGTGGACCTCACAACAAAAGTAGAATTGAAAATGGTAAGACTGCTAGTTGAGAATTTTTTTTTGTGAATTAAGTTATGTATTCTCAAACGAAAGAACAGTCAAGGACTAAATCTCAACAACGTCAAGTCAAAGATTCCACTTTTTTTATTCTTATCACAACCATGAAATTGAGCAACAAAACTATATCTTGTCGCATGACAATAGATAAAATATCTAGGTGTTGTCATACAGTGTATATCAAAAGGATAAGATTACATTTCAATCCGTATAACAATTTTCAACAGGAAATACAAATATCCATTCGGGAACATTATGAATAGTTTTATTTGAAGGGAAAGTCAGACCTTATGGTGGAATTAATGAAACATGAAAATTCAAGGCCTTCATTGATAGAGTAAACCGTTTGAGGCACTATCCTTGAAGTGAGGTGAATTAGTAACATGGTTGTTATTATTCCAACCCTGTCGAGCTTTTCACAGCAGGAAATTAAATTTTGCCCTTACTGCTTGTTAAGCACTACTTGGTCAATAACCCATTGCCTCCTCAAGGACCCTGGGATGCCCCCAGTTGATGCGCAAAAATCCCAGGGGTCAATTAGTTAAGGAAACCATAGACTGTAATTCCTCCATCCAGAACATTTTTAAGGCCAGGCAGCCGAATTGACACAAGGGACTATTCCCACGAATCTAAGTGGTTGGTCAAGCTTGTGTCTGGAATATAAATTATATTGATGTGAATGTGTTGTATTTTAGGCTATCCTTTGCATGCACCAGAAGCCTATGTACCTTACTTCAAGAAACACAATGTTACCTCTGTTGTAAGACTGAACAAAAAGTTCTATGATGCAAGGAGATTTACTGACCACCAAATTGATCATTTTGATCTTTTCTTTGTGGATGGCAGCGTACCTAGTGATATAATTGTCAGGTCAGTTCAAAGTGCTTGGATTAATATTGATTCTCCATGCAAAATAATTATGTTTTCAGCCAAAGGCACACATCAAAGCCAGGTAACATGTGTTTGGTACAGTTTAATAAACAAGCAGAAGTGTTTTATTGGGTTTTAAACCATGATGCGATGCTGAGTGGTTTAATAGACCTGGTAAAAATCAACCTGCAAGTTTACTGAACAGCTTCAAAAACATTCCACAAAATTTGTGAGAGACTAACATTAGCTTACAAGAAAAACAAGCTATGCTTTATGTACAGAATTGCAACGAGGAGTGTTTTATCAGTTATTAAAGCTCATTCATGTGACATTTTATTGGTGAACTGATGGGATATTTTCAATTGCTATTAAATTATAAATGAGTTTTTTGAAAATATGTATTGTACTTCCTTCAGAAGAACTGCAGGACTATGACACAATAGAAAGAATGTACAATCTTGGGGGGACATATGTCTGGTTCTCTGATTCCCTCTTAAAAGGGAAGTTGCCTTTAAAGTCATAAGAATCGGTTAATTTGGAACATGAGCTTGGTCAAGTTGAAGAGAAGGGGAAAGTAAAAAAAAAATGGTTATGTGGTACTGGATTGCTGCTGACTTCATAGATTCAAGGTGTTGTTAAAATTAGAAAGTTACATGTACCTGTGTGGGAAAAAGACTTGAAATTTATTTCAGTTGAATGTTTCATTAGGTGAGTTGATTACATGAGTATAATTTCAGAATACAACTGAAGGGGGATGTAAGCATGTCAACAAATGGTTAACCCCTGGTAATCCCATGGACAGTTATTCTTACTAAGACTCACATAGGTTTTAACATTTTTTGTTTTAGGAGATTTTTAACCATAGCTGAAAATTCTAAAGGAGCAGTTGCAATTCACTGCAAAGGTAAAATAATCATCTGACATTTTTCCTGAGCTTTCCCTGATGGCTGAGTGACATGTGAACCTAGTTTTAATGGCCGTCAAAGCTCCCACAAGTCTCCTATGGCTCGGTGTTAGAGGATCTGAACTTGTAATATGAAGGGAAGGTCAAAGGTTTGACTCCTGCTGGGAGAATTCAGACCCCTGAGTCTATGGCAAAAGTAAATTTGTTAATTGAATCTTTGTATTCCTATGGAAATAATTATGAAGCATCTATTTAGTGGGTTTTCAGGAAATTGATATACTCTAAGTACTTACTATATGCTTAATCCTATGCATTTCAGCTGGTCTTGGCAGAACTGGAACTCTTATTGCTTGTTACATCATTAAACACTACAGGTTTACAGCAGCTGAAGCTATTGCATGGATAAGGTTAGATTTTAGTTTCCATCAAACATAACAATGTGGATCGTTCCTCCCCCTCTCTGTTGACCATGTTTAAGATCATTAGTACCAGTATATTGCTAACAGTAATCCCCACAATAGCAGCCATTTGTTCATTAGCGGACTGGGCTAAAAGCTATACCACCTTAGTAGTTACTTCAATAGCAAAAGTGTTGTTAATAGTAAGGATACATTTTGCACTTCAGTCTGAGCAAAATGACCTTACAATGAATTATTGTTCCTATGCGTAAACCTGGTCTCCTAAAACTCAGTTGTAGAGAGTCTTTTTTTACTCTGAAATCATGCGCTTGTCATTAGCAAGAAACTGACCCTTAATTTTTTTATTCAAATCCAGAATTTGTCGTCCTGGATCAGTGATCGGTCCTCAGCAGAACTTTCTGGAGGAGTAAGTGCACTATGGAGTATTTGCTTCAAACTTCAGAACATTTAGTCTACATGTATACTTGTCTTGGAAGAGATTCTGCTTTCCCTTTAAGGTCTTGAAATGAGAATTAAATTTTGATAACAAATTAACAGAACCACAAGGGTAAACATTCATTAGGATCAATGTTTTGTTGAAAGGGGGCTCATTGTTTTCATTTAGTTCACTGTAAGTTCTTGCACTTTGGTCTTGGTCCACATCTAAAAAACAGCTGTGAGAGCTGGAATTAGGAGATCCACTCTCTCTTTTACCCTCCTTACCCCCTTTTTCTCAATAAAATGTTGTTCGCAGGTTGTTGGCTCAACATGCCTGACTTCTGACAGTGTTGTTGGCTGATGAACTTCCTACTACGCTAAATCTTTGCATTAAATTTTGGCTCTTTAGAAAACAAGCAAGTTTATGGATTCAAGGTGACATTTACAGGTCAAGAGAACAGGAAAGAGCAGAGAAAGGTATCGTTTTCATTAAAAGCAGACATTGTACATGTATTTGCAATTTAAAAAGACCAAGACTAATTGAGAAAGGGTCCATTTTTCCGTTGAATTTCTTGTAGTGTAAGATATCAGAGTGTAACAAAAAATCATAACATTTCGATGGTTCCATGTCAAATATGATTCAAAAAGGGTTTTGAAAGGGACTGAAACCCGTGGCAATAGGATTTTGCTGTCACTGGGCTATTCAAGACATTTGGAAGCTGGTTACAATACAAATATTACTGTAAGCTCCTTTTGTATTGTGCAATTTGACATGAGAGTACAGTATCCTTGTATAGATGGAAAATATAATAAATATTATAATAAAAGCCATGTTTGTGCACATTTATATTTGAACCTTTGATATGAAAAGAAGTTTAAAGTCAACCATCATTGCAGTTATTGAAGCAAGTTGTAACAAGCACCAGATGAGACTGGAAAATCCTGGTTTTCGACAAGATGCAGACCCATTAATTTTTCAAATAAATGAAATTTCATAGTCTAAAATCAAGAGAAAGTACATATTGCATTTTGTATCTTAACTCTTTGAAGTCGTGCTGCTGTAATTAAGTCAACTGGTGTTGATGCATTTGTAATGCAGGTTGCATTTTTCTCATCCAAACAGCTGTTGACAAGAGCAGTGTGAGTAGATTAATCAGTGGTGTTGACACGATTAAAATTGAAGATTCTGTAAACACAAGACCAGGAAAGCTGTACAAGGTGTGTGATGCGTAACAGTGCAAGAAGTTTTTCTTGCAGGATGTGTCAAATTTCAAATCACAGTTTTTTTGATTATACACACATTTTACATGTAAGACTGATAACATAGGCGTAACTGTGTATTTGTTTTGTAGGATTTGACACCAATTCTGCGACCCACTGGCACCCCATCAGGGGCTGCTTCCTTGGTGAGCGGCCGAAGTAGTATTCTTTCCTCCAAGGAAGTAGCTGTCACCAAAGATTCTAATGATAATGAGCAACCAACCCAGGGAGATGAACTGAGGCGGCTTAAGACCACCCGTACACTACGGCACCCCCGCTCTGCAACAACTGGTGCTTTAAAGTAAGTTTTGCAGATATGGTAGATGGATAGCCCACTTAATTATGACCCCGTCATCACTCCAGCCAATTACTCATGAATTGAATAATAAATTATGTTTAGAATGTGAAGCCTACTGAGAATCAACCTTCGTAGGTTAAAATGATTCAAGTAAAACATCTCTTTCACGTCTTTCTTTTTAGAATGGATGATTCTAGAGTGGGACATACACGATCCACAACAGGACAAATGTTGAAGTAAGCAGTTGTATCAAGATACATGTCTGAATTTCGAGTTGATGGTCACTGACTTAGCTTAAGAAAGCACCTTTCTGAAAGCAATAATAAGATAAAGAAAATGCAAGTGCCATGCTTGCAGGCCATTTTTGTAACTTTTTTTAGAATTTCACAACCAATTTGTTTGAATCATTTGACATTGGTATTTGGCTGGTTTAAATTCCATGTTTTGCACATGCTGAGCCCTGGATTACAACTAATGCTGGTTCAAACAACTCTACTCTGACTAATATATTGTTTCTCGTACCGTTATAGAATTGGAAACACTGCTGGTATGCAGTCAGTTATGTCACCATTGAAAACTTCCAAAGTATCTACATTGCCACGAAGAACAACAAGAACATCATCACACATGTTGCGAAGGTAAGTTGTCCGGAACATTGAAAGTGCATTGCATTATGAGCTAAAAAGTGATACGGCGATGTGTTTCTTGTTTACAAACATTGACTTCACGTTTCTTTCGATATTCCAATTTGCCAAACACAGAACAAAGGAAGTTATTGTTTCAACAACCAATTAGATTCTGGTTGGCATATTGATAGCAATGGGTCACGTCACGAGAAATATCGCTATACCAGATAATTTCAGAACAAAGATGCTTTGAATTTTCGAAATTTTACAAAAATTTATTGGATCTTTGTCGTCTTTGCACCCAAGAATTTCTTTTTTTTTTGGGGGGGGGGGGGGGGGTTAGGGGGGGCTGCTAGTAGACCTCATCGGCTAAGCAAATTTCCGTTTCGTAAACAGTCGTTGCCATATGGACGACACTTAGAACAATTTTCACTCTTAAGTTTGTCTTTTGCAAACGAGGGAAAAAAGACTCAATCGAGGACTAGATTAGCAGCGTATGTCACCTTAGAAAAAAAAAATTAGACAAATTTACGTGAACGATATCGTACTCGATTCAATGGCTGAAGAGCAAACGCACACAACCACTACACTACCGAGACAACCACTCCAAAGATTGCAATTTAGAGTATTTAAATGAAGCTATTAAATTCAACATGATAGTGAGGCAGTGAGGACAAAGACCGTCAAAGGAAAGTGGATGATATGTAAATATTTTTCACATTCATTCCAACGTGTTTCTATTGTTTTTGTCCTCACTGCCTCACTATCAAGCTGAATATTTGATATTTCGAAAATGGCCTATGTATTGAAAGGTAACCGTAAAAAAAGTCTTTGTTACTAAGAATGGCATCGACCGACGAAACGGAAATTAGCATCGGCTAACTCTATGTTGTACCCAATTTAAACCCTTCGGGAATGAAACGTTTTTTCCAGGTATTTCCATATCATTTAAATATGAATTCTACATTTGAATGCAAATACAATACACAAAGAATCTTAATCCCAGGAGATTTGAATTGGGTGCAACATTGAGTTAACCGATGTGGTCTATAACTGGCTCTTTATCACAGCTAAAAGGCTTAAAATTGGAGATTTAACTACGTGTAATGAGTTGTAATTTGTAAAAAGATGTCCACATTTTTTAATTGTAACATATTTTTCGATGTTACGAACATCGTCGTCAGTTACAAAGTGTTTGAAAAACCGTTAGGACTATATAACGAAATATATAACAAAGTGTTTTTCAAACACTTTTGTAACTGATTATGATGTCTTATAAATTAAAAAATGGCGTCATCTTTTCAAAAATTACAATTGACTTTCTGCTTCCTCGACCGTTTAACACGTTCTTTTGCCTTTTGAGGTCAATTTCTAAATAGCACCATGCGTTCTGTGAGCAAACGCACATGTTAATGGAACAAAATATAAACAATGACGTCAGCAAAGAGATCCCCTTATACGGGGGGAAGTCTTTAATAACGTGATTATCATTCTGTTGCTTTATTCTTTGCAGCCGCATGACCTCATCCCGTGTGAGCAGTAGGGCTCTTAACTTGGCTGCTCTCGCAAAGACATAGCAAGCACTGACAAAACTCAGTTGCAAGAAGAGAGAACCCCTTGCGAAAGGAAAAACAATCCGCTAACAGTTAAGGGAAATCATCAAAAAGTGTGCGCTAGTTGTTAAGGCGTGCGTCTGTCTCTTGTGTTTCTTGGTGTAACTCCATTTCAGAAGGATGGGCTCGTTTGGATTAAAAAAAGACTTGCAGCAGAAACAGGGCTGAAAAAGGCAATACGAATGGATTTCGACTGTTCAGGAATCGACAACATGGCACACCTTCCTCGGAACTTGAAACTGAGTATTGCTTTGGTTGCAGAAAGTGGTATTTCCTTGAAGCTAGCCGGAAGATGAAGATGCAGTGGAGGACTGCAAGTCGCTCAACAGCAGAAAATGATTTTGGCTAGAGACATACACCCTTTTAATAAATCTAATATATGCCTTTTTCCGCTGATGACGTCGAACTCTTGCTTTCAAATTTTATTTAGAAATGTACAAAGGCCTAAAACTTTTCCGATTTCTTTTCTTGTTTGAAGCCTTTGTACATTTCTGAATATTTTATAAAAGCATGAGTTTGACGTCGTTAGCGGAAAACGGCATATATTAGACTTATTAAAAGGGTGTATACACTCCAGTAGTATTTAGGGAGACAAAATTCCACAAAATCGGTGGGGTGATTGGCTCCGCTCCTTGCATTTAACCCAAGAGTGAAGAGTTTAGAGGTACAAAGACTATATTATTGTGGATTTATTTTACCTGTTTGTACGTGTACTTCTTTAAATTATAACATATTTTATACTTTGTATCCTTTTTGGAAAAAAAAGAAACAATTAATCAGCAATTTTAATCACCCCTTGAGAATTTTAGAACTGAGACAGTTTGATGTTTTTTCTTATTTTAGAAAACTAGAATTAGTAATTGATTAGAAATTGATCAATATTATTTACTCCTGGAAGTAAGTTGGCTATATTCACATTTTCAGTCAATCAGAGGTTGAATTTAATTTTAGTCGTGTTTGTTCGTACTGACGCACTTTCGCGCGCTTTTCGGCCGGCTGCATGCAATTGCTTTAAATTCTGATCGGTTCATTTGAATGGGTGCCTTCGATGCGATTGGACAAACATAATTTGTTTTCCGTCATACTGCACTTAATTCAAAAGGCTCGAAATGCAATGTGCATTTGTAGTTACGTGTAACGCAAATGCAGTCCTTCCAGGCAACTGACGTGTTCTCTCATTGGTCTGTGTCCCATATACGTGGCAAATTTAAACCAAGGAAAATGCTCAGTTTGTAATAATTTGTAAAAAGAGCTAATATATACTCCAAAAGATTCTCGTTAACATGGCTTTCAATTCGAAAGCTTCTTGTCGATTTTTTTTATTGACCGAAATTATAATTACGTCACCGGGTAGTTTCGGTTATCCAAAAATATGCCAAGCTTCGCAGTGGAAACCATGGGGGCGAGGCTTGGCGTGGTAAAACAAAGCTGTTTTGGTGTCCCGGGACAATATGGCCGCCGTGTGACAAGGGCGAATTGACCTCATCAAACCAGTTGATACAAAGTTTTCATGCTTGACTCCTCGCCCATGTAACTCGCTTATTTTTTTAGAAGCTCTCTTCTCAGTGGGGCTCGTACTTTACCCGTAGTATCTCTTTTATCTGAAGAATTATTCTGAAAGTGTGACCGAAAGCCATGTTAATGGAAAAATAAAAGCAACCTTGATAAATAATCTGTCAAAGTTCATTTCAGCCAATTTTAAAGTAAGCCCAAGTACGTGGTATTTCAAAAAGTTGTCATTTATAAAGAAAGTGAAACCTATTATAATGACGATCGGTTCGCACTTGGACTCGCTTTTAAAACGAGGCTTAGATGAAGTCAGTGATAGAAAGGGGTTTGCGAGTGTGTTTTGTGATGACTCACGGCTATGTTGCCAGTCAATTTTTTTTGTCTATTGGCAGCTTTCGATTGATACATTTGTATTATAAATTATTTTTGTATGAAACACTTACAAAATAACAGGAGCTGTTTGGGGGTTAAATTTCACGGTGGTTCAAGGAATTTTATTGACTTTCTCTTGTAGGCATATGTATATATTTTGTCGGTCGTTATCTGTGTGGAAGTTATTATTCGCGTATGAAAGCTGTTTTGTTTTGACTTGGTAAATTCAAACGTAAACGATTTGTTCTTATTCTATACACTAGAAGAGACTGTAATCTACAATTTGCCACATGAACTCGACTCGGAAAAATAAACCGAACTCTTCAGAGTAGATCGTTGTCTGCGCGACGGCCGTAAAGAGCATTCGGGTACTTTCCGACTGTCTGTCATTCCCTGACAAATTTACTTCTTTAAGAGCTAAGAACTGGTAGTCCCTTCTCAGTTTGACAATTAAACTTGGTTAGGCTATTACATTCTCATGACCAAATAGGGACTTGTAAAGACAGCCTCGTTCCCAGGGCTTTTCTCCCGCACCCCAGCGAAGAAAAGCCCTGGGAACGTGGTTGTCGTTTCCACTGACATAAAGTGTAATTATTTCTATGTGTCAGATGGTTGTAAATTTGAGCCCTGGTAATAAAAACGTTTACATGAACACCTTATGCGTTTTCCTATGTAATCAAACGATATGTTACAGAGCAAGTGCTCCTCTCCCCATTTCCCTTCCCCTGCCTTCCCTTTTCGTGCTTGCCACGCAGGCTATGCATTTAATTACTGTTAATGGTCGCGGCTGAAAGTGGATCCAAACTGGTAATCTCTTGAATATTTTCTTAAAAGAAGTGTGAAACACTGCTTCGCCAGTCTAAAGATCGTTATGAACCCGAAGTAGGAAATTGTCCAAGTGGAGCCTGGGAGCCACTTTTTTGGCGGATCCCCATTTTTGTGTGCTGCTCCCCTTCTAGGTGTTAATGGCTGGTAAGTACAACATGTATGGGGCTCATTTTGTCCCTGGAATAATACAATAGACCGCTTTCTTAAATAACGTAATATTCTTTATTTTCCCTCCACAATTTTGCATAAGCATTATTTTTATTTTCTCTTGGGGCCATTTAAGTCCCGAGAAACTGGAAACTGCTTATGCAAGATTTTGGAGGGCAAAGAAAGAATTATGGTATTTCTGAAAGTGGTCATGTATATATACTTCCCTAAGGGCTCGAGGGGCAACGAGCAACTCAAGGTTAGAAATCTGAGGTTAACCCCCTTCCCACCACAATCATAAAAAGCTCTAACTCCACCCTTGTTTTCAGGGTTACTTTAGATGGGACTTTAATTTATTGGGCTTCCATAGTAAAATTACCTGCATTAAAATTAACATGGCACCTCCTGCTCTCCGATGACAAATCGGGTCTGTGTATCACTTAGGATAACTTGATAATCGACCAAAACCTATCGCGACATTTTGTTACGTTTTACACAACGTCCTTACTAGACTATGCTACGAAAGAAAAGTCCTGCCTATCAAAAACAGAACTGGGAGGATAGATCTTCATTTCAGGAAGTAACATCGGTTTTGTTGGGGTGACACATCTGTAGTATTTATGTATAAGCACCGATGTCAAAACGCTTAGCCTTTCGGCGATTGTGCTAAGCACTTCAGGTGAAATACTTAAAATTGTCTGGAGTTGATGGGTTCCTGAAATTGTCTATAACCTCAAAAAATCCTTTCCGCTCAACAATTCTCTGCATTAGTCTCAAGACTAATTCTTTGGTTTGTAAAAATTCCTCCTTCAAAATCATTGTGAGAGGATCCTAAAAGTGGAAAATTGGTTGTAAATTGATTTACGACCGCGCAAGGAAGAGAAATGGATATAATACTGGGTTGACGTCACAGACTGCTCTGCATTGTGATTTGCTCTTTGATAACAGCCCTGCAAAGTAATTAGTGACGTCAACCCTGTTTCGAGCCCATTTCCCTTCGTTGATTCATGGATCAAACCATGACCACTTTTCCCTTCTTTCGAAGTGAATAAAAAAAGTTAGTTTTCAATCAAAAATTCCGGCTAAAAATAACAATATATTTGGGACGATTTCGGAGAATTAAAAAGAGTGGAAAAGTTTTTTGAAGTGATAGACACTTTAAAAATCTACCCATAATATCCCGCCTCGTTTGTCTACCGGATATATGCAAAAGATGTATGTGTCTGTTACTCTTCTGAATCTTACCTCTTATCATCTACTTCCAATCATTTTACTTCATGTAACTTCATGTAAACTTGGTTTCCTAAGATGTTATTTAATGTTATCCTATCATTTCTCCCTACTGCTTGAAACTGTCCATTGTGGGTACCATCAGAACTGGTACAGGCATGCGCTGAGTAACGTAATCACACACACTACCAAAAATTGTTCGTCTAATGGTACCCAATCCCCTGTTTCCTAAGACAATGACCTCCACGTTCTCCTCCTTTGCAGTAGTGCAGATCATGTGTCCAATGGCACCATGCGCAAAAATGGACTTGAAAGGTAGCTGAAAGAGAAAATCATTTTCTTCGTGCCCTATCAATTTGACTTCTAGGATATGATATGGACTCCTTCCGCATTTTTATCACGGTGAAGTACTTTTATACCAAATAAAAACCTTTTTTAATTTAGTATATAAAACAGCGGATAGCATTGAAGGCGCGCTCTGATTGGCTACTCAAACCCCGAATATGCTTTGCTCTTCATCTTCGAGCAACTCGCGCGTCACCTTCGAGCAACTCGAGCGGGATTTGCGCTAGAAAATACTGCAGTTATTGGACCAAATGAATTAAAATCATATTTTTGAGCTACACTATCTCACTGTTTTATTATATACTAAAACAATTATTCACCCGTAGTGTCAGCTAGTAGCGGATATTTACCTTACCGCGAATATCCACCTTTAGCCACCGACACTGAGGTGAACAGTTGTTAAATATTCTTCTCCTTAGTGTACGTTTTTCTAAATTTTATTGGCAAGGGATTTTGATATCCTTATTGTCGTTGTCATCATCATCCTTATCTGTTACCACCCATATTAGCAAAACTTTGATCAAAATTGGCAAAAGGAAAGGGTGAAAAAAATAGGAAAGGAACTTTGTTTATGTGTCTAATCGTCTAGCACGCGCTGGAGCACTAATTGAGGACACTGTAAATTGAAATTAACAAACCTACAAACCCCTAGATCACAAGCACAGTCCGTCCTTGAGAAGATCTCTCCAAATAGTTAAGTGCGCAAGGCCCTCAGAAAACAGCACAGCGCTTGAAATTTGCTAGCTGGAAAGTGAATTTCACTCACCTTGTAATCTTTGCATTTCTTCTCAAATTTAGCCAACATCTTCTTAGCTTTCGTTTCAGCTTTCTGCAGCATTAGTTCCCACTCTTCCTTTGAAGGGAGACTCGTGCAGTCTGAAATAAAAGTGATGCATACTTTCGGACAGGTTGACACAACGGGGTGTTAAAGGTCAGTAAAAAGTGGGTAACGCTTCAGAAAACGATTTTCTTTTGTATTTGGATTCTAATATGGAACACCGTTAGAAATCGTTCATGAAGACGGCAAGTCAAAACTTGAGCCTTTGGAAAACACATTGTCATTGAAAAGCTCTGGCTGAAGTGTGCCGAGATGGATTTGAAAACGACGCAAAGGTGTGGAAAGCTTATACGTAAATCGTATTAGTGTGGATTAGGTACGTTAATACGGGGACTTTTGGAAACGGTGTTCTGAAAACGCTTGGGGTATAGTATGGATGGACGGAAAAACGGAGACTCCGTGTGAAGACTCCCTTCCCTTCACTCTCCCTTGGCTCACTGGTTTCACTTTGTACGTCACCCTTGCATTGCGTAGATTCACGTTATTTCCGATCCGACAACCTGTACCAAACCTGTACTACTTCTTTTGCTCGATGACCTATTGATTTTATTTGTAAACACTAAGCGATGTTCACCAATGCGTTATCCGTTGTCATGGGCCCTCCAGATTTCAATTTGCTGCAGAAACATTTGCTTTTTTTGTTCCGTACTTAGCAAATCTGAACACCGCCTTAGCCTATTCAATCCTTGCAGTTTGTTTCTAACTCTTGCAAAATGTATCACCCTTACTTCTGCGCAACATGGTATTCCGAGTAAACGCTCTGAAGAGCGTCTTGTTGTTAAATAAATTATCGTTGCCAGCCAGTGCGCATTCGCGGCTATTTTCGCCAGCGGTTTCTAACATCGATTCACGGGCACGTTCTTCTTGATTGTATTATTGTCTGAGCTCGTGTAGAGTAAATCAAAAAATTTAGAGCTGGTTAACGAAGAACAAAAGAAAATTTCATATTTGCTTTTGAGGAAGAAGGTATGGAACTCGTTCTATTGTATGCAATTGCCATTTGGAAGGAGGAGTTTGCTTTTCGTACGGTTTTATAATGTTATCTTGAGACCAACCCATGAAATGCTCGTTCAATGAAAGTAAATCTTGCTTGCGATTGTTCGGGTTTATATGACATTGCAGGATGTTGGAAATGTGGGAATCTCGAGGGACTAACTCAAGGGGAAGACACTTTACTTGGTTAAGAGACGTTGTGAACAGCGCAAGTAGATCTAAACACAAGCACGACCGGGCGGCAGTGTACTCAGTTCTTATATAGTTCGACTCGGAACTTAAACTTCCAGGAGTAAGTATATGATATCAGTCTTCGGCCAGGAACAAACAGATTAATTTCGAACTTTCTCAAATAGTAATTTCTGGGTTAATGAAATCGTTACGAGAAAGATCCAGACACTTCTTCAGTTTATACTTCGCATGGACGATACTTTGTTGGAGTGTATTATTTATCCCGGCAGGAAATGCGTTGATTTAGGTATGATATATAACTAAGAAGAGGAAATGCAAATGAGAAGATATAGTCCGTAACTTGAGTGCAAACACTTTTGAATTTGTGTCGCTTGGATAACGAATACCTGGATCAACGTCTCGAGTGGTGGTATTAATTTGTAACCATAAACATGTCAGATTTTGTGTGATCGGTTTATTTTACAACTTATCCATCAAAAGCGTTTAACGATTACCGACTTTCTTTTCAGATTTTCAGGAATCCATGGCATTCATTTTTGGTTAAGCAGTTTCTTCTGGCATGCCGTAGCTGTTGACTTGATGGAAAACTCAAAGCAGTTTGTTTCCAAGCACTTCAACTGTGCAGGCTCTCGAAGTCTTCAGTTTTCAGAGAAAGGATTTGTACAGGTAAGACTTTTAATCCGATGAAAGATATTTAGCCGGCAATTTGAGTAAATAAGGAGGACATGAATTCATTAATCCAAGTTTTTGCATAGAGAAATCTTCCATCGGGGCTGAAAATAAATTACACTCGTCCATACCTTATATATTCATCCATACATGTTCTAGTTACACCGTGCTCACGTCGTTCATGATCAACGCGATTCATCTTTGTTGTAATAAGAGTAATAAGAGGGACTTAAAGCTCTACGACCCGTCGACATCAGCAAAAATTCTACCAGGCAATGGCCGTTTTTATACTTGAGACGTATTAGCCGTCTGGACGACTGAACTTGGGCAAACACTTGTTGTTCGTGTGGTTATGCCTCTCTAGTGTAAAGACAGAACAAGCCGCATTATCCGTCTGGACGAACTATCTTTAGTTTTTCGTCTTGAATGATGCACAACGGAAGATTATTCGTCCAGGCGGATAATTTTCCCCAAGGTCGTTCAGATGGATAATGCGTCTTATATAGTTCTTCCTATACACTATACACTATAAACTATACAGATAACATGAGAGACGCATAATTCGTCTGGACGGATTATGCATCTAGTGCAAAAACGGCCAATATCCGGTATTCAACGAGCAATACACGCTTTTTGAACTCTTGTACATTTCCTTTCCATTCTCGAAAATTCTGCATCGTGAAATAACCAAATTCTATGTTCTACCGAAAACATCACCATACAATGGCGAATCTAAAATAATCCACACCGTTTCTGAAACGGCTGCCGGAAATACGTCTGCGTTCGCTGGCTACACCGTTTCTCCCAAGTTCCTGTATAGTTCGGTCGTTTAGTATTTCTATTATTATATGCCAGAGTCATTGCCTTGTGAAATAATGACGAAAAAAATTAAAAACGTGAACTTTAATTTAACGTGATCTTTGTCAATGATGTCGTGGCCATCGCGAATATTATCCTATCAGAGAGATTTAGCGTCGCGTTTTTCGTAACACGCAAACGGAAAAAAGGAAAACGGAAAACGTCGCTGCTTGTCAAAAAAACTCTCTCTCTTATTCCAACTTATTTCTCTCAGAGGACGTCAAAATATAGTTAGAACACCAGTGACACACTTGGTTATCGCCTCGTGTGTCACTTTTCGTTCTTATCACATGTTGATGTCATCTGTGATCTATTACTGAACAGACACACGGCAACATGGAATCTATTTGTTAACTTTTCGATTTCAACTCCGACGCAAATATGAGCACAAACAACAGACGCAGACAAACTGACTTGTCGTGAATTTAGTGTCTTTTGTTCCTAACAAAACGTGCTTATGACCAAGACAATCTTGTGTTTACGAATGTTGTCTGTGCTTTAAGTCCCTAGTGTCTGGAGTGTAGTACTTAAAAAAAAAATCCCCCATAGTGTATCCACGCGTTTTGCGGGGCGTTTAATTTATACGCGAAAAATTTTGGCCGAGCCAGTTGGGCCCTGGTAACTAATGACGTCAAAGAAGTGACTTGATCGCATCTCTTCAGAAAGAAACGTGCAAAAGGGTAAAAATAGAAGCCTTGTTAAAAATCTAGAGCTTTTTTTAAAGTCTTTATAGAAATCTCGGACGATATTTACCCTTCGGATGCCGATCTGACGATTCAAATTGTAATTACATTCTTGACTTCTTTGACGTTATTAGATACCGGGACCCAACTCAAAGGAACGCTAAAACGCGTGGATACGTTATGAGGGAAAATTTTTTTTAAATACTACACTCGAGACACTAAACATTTAAACGAAAAGTTAAAAAACGGTGAAAAAAATAAGCGTCACAGGGACTTTAAGCTTTGGGGCGCTTGTGAGAATTATCCTATTTTTAAAGTTGATACTCCCTTACGTGCAAACGTCGGGGGTGGAGTTATGGGCGCCTCGTAAACATGAAGAAACACCACTTGATCATTTGCCTGTCTGAATTTGCCAGCGTACCCTGTCCGTTAAGAACAAAAAAAGAATTGCTTAAGTTGCCATCCATAACAGAGCTTTATTTAGGTTGGATAATGGACGAGAGGTTTTTCTACGGGTTCTCCGGTTTTCCCCTCTCCTAAAAAACCAACACTGCCAAATTCCAATTCGATCC
>JALIRR010005242.1:0-27500 GCA_023091755.1 Montipora sp. Colony 1 RG-2022 | reverse complement strand
GCCCATTCAATGTTGCTTGGTAAAAATGACGTGAAAGCAGTGTGCAGGACTGAAAGTGGACCAGTTTGTGCCCAACATTGATTAGGGAGGAGGAGGGAAGCGCCTAAAGTCCCAAAATGTATACTGGACTGAGATAAAAGCAAGTTGTCACAAAGGAATTTGTCCATGATCGTAGCTGTCATAAGGATTCTAAGCTCCTTGAAGCTTAAGAAAGAAGTAAAATCGTTCTCTGGTAAAAAGTTTTGAAAAAAAAACTATGAGCTTTCGACAGACTGAACTGCTGCCTTCAACGGATAAAAATGTGTGAAGCCTAAAAGCGAAAGAAATTTAAATATAACGAAAAATTCGCATAAATTAAAGGATAAAAGCATGTAGTAGAAAGAATGTTTAAAATGCTAAGAAAAGTAGTGTTTCTTTAAGAGAATGTGATATTGTCTTGGGAGCGGGCACGAATTATTGTCTGCCCCAACAGTTTTTGCCGTGTGCCATGACTCCAATGTCTTTCTACTCCGGTTGTTCGCTTTGTCAATGATTTTAGAATTGTTAAAGTCAATATCATGATTAAAAGTCCACGCGTGTTTTGCGACATTTGAGCCTTTAGTACAATGCTTTAAGTTCCTCATATGTTCCTTTCTCCTAGTAGTAAAGGATCTTTTAGTTTCGCCAATGTAGCTCCACGGGCAAGATGCGCATGGAATTTTATAGATGACATTGCACTGGTCGTCTTCGGCAGGTCGAAACTTAGGGATAGGGAAATGCTGTTGTAAAGTTTTAACTGGTCTGCTAGTGACTTGGATGTCGTGTTCCTTGAGGATTCTTGTGAGAGGTTCCGTGATGCCTTTGATGTAGGGAAGGACTGCAAAGTTGCGTCGGTTTGTTGGCTCAGCCCATTTAAAGAACATACCAACCAACTCTTCTGGAGTAGGTGTAGGTGGTGGAGGCCTCGCTTTCGTTCTTATAACATCAGCAGCGATTTTTTTGGGATAGCCGTTGGAGTGTAAAGCGGCGCAAGCACGAGCAGTTTCACGGGTCTTTCCAACCCCTTTGTAGTGGTAGAATTTCACAATTACTAGTACTCAAGACACTGTTGGAAGCCTTAATAGCTATAGTCTACAAAAAAAAACAACAACAACAACAACATAGTCACAACAATCTTCAAGGACATGAACTCTGGCAATTTGACTTATCGTCAACTGTCAGCAATATATATTCCTTTACAAGATAGCACCTTGTTATTCCTATTGCTAATATTTTGTTGCTCATTAAGAGGTGTTTATATTTGTTAATAGTACAATAAAGTCAGGGTTCGGGATTAAGTGCTCCCATGCTGGTCACACTTTCACCCATAGACTCATGGTAGCTATTCATTCTGGGGATCGGTACCCCTAAAGCTGTGTTGCCATGGGAATGAGTGTTACCCCGGAGGATTATCACCTCCTGTAGGGCATTACTACCCCTTCCGCAGCCAAGGGATTTTCACCCTTGAGAGAGAACTATCATCTCTCTTTGTTGCATAATACTAGCTTTAGACCAACATGTTATGTCAGCTATTTTGCGACTGGAGTGCTTAATCCCCTACTTCTTTACCCCACAAAGTGTGTTCATATTCTTGTCTTAATTAGCTAATGGGTTGATAGCATTAATAGGCCTTATTCGCGCGGCGGCCATATTGGCCATAGACAATAGATTTCGTACCTCGAGCCTGAGTTGAAATGTTTGGGAACGAGTTGCGGTGCGCAAAAACAACTGTTTTCAATCCCTCGGGACTCAACATGGCCGCCGTGTGGCGTATCTATCTATCTATCTATACACAGCATTTTTAATTTATTGCCTGTTGTGAGGTGAGTCTTCCTCCAGAGCCTGCACAACGTGGACCAAAAGGAGAATGAAAGGAAAAAGAAAGCATACGCCCCTCCCCGCAAACTTGCAACATATCAAAAATAGTAGTAAACCGTGCATAATTTAATGACACTAAACCACGTGTACACATCAAGAACTTGCAACTAACAAGACAATACTGACAAAAAGAAATTTCTTAATTCCGTGGCCCCTGTCTTGTAGAAATTTTGCAATGACATTTTACATGTTAACATTTACATCTTTCTGGATTGTTGCAAGAGAGTAGATAAACACACTAGCTAAAACTCTTTCATTAAAATCCTGGACTTCCAAATGATAAGACACATTGTATATAAAATTGTATCAGTGTACCGTTACAATGTAAAAAATTATACCGAAAGAAAAGAAGACTGAAATTATCCCTACAATTATATAAAAGTTACAATGTGAGAAGAGTGTTTATGAATTCTTAAAGAAATCTTCCATCTGTTTGGTCTGTGGGAAATTTCTTCATCAAGGAGGACTGTTAAAGCAAACAAAATAAATTTGAAATAATTAGTTCAAGTTAAAGAAATGTACTTGAAGGAGAAATAATGGGCCTGGTTAGATTTTATCAGTATTCAAAGGAAATTCTATCGGGGGAAATTGGGAAGAACTAGAGAGGACAGAAATGGGAAGGAGGGTAAAACCTAGTTCTTAAGACAACCTTGTTTCCATTTTCCAGACCCTCTCCTTTGACTTCTGGCCCAGAAGCCAAGGAAAGGTCCCGGGAAGGAGGTTGATCTTAAGATTCAGGGTGGTGACATCATCGTCAGAATGAAAACATCATGGACAATTGAAAGTTCACATTTTTCAAATTGTTCCTGTCTGTTCTAGTTTATCTGTTTTCTGCAAACCTGCCAAACTATCTACTAACTGAATAAGCAGAAACAGTCTTGAAGGTGACAGAATAAAAATTTGTGTACTCGTGTTTTCAATATGCTACTTTCAAAAATACTATTATTATTATTATTATTATTATTATTATTATTATTATTATTATTATTATTATTATTAGTAGTAGTAGTAGTAGTAGTAGTAGTAGTAGTAGTAGTAGTAGTAGTAGTAGTAGTATTAACATCATGTTCTGGCTGTTGTCATTGCCGTCTTTTCTTCTGTTAGGCGAGTCATTACAAATGACCAAAGGCTAACAGAATTATCTCTTCTTCACATTTCCAACACTTTCCTCAATATCCTTGCAGTTCCCAACAAGGCAGTTTTTTGCATTACTCTAACATTGAATGGTATCCCTAGCTTTTCAATCCACCTATCAAATCATTTGGTGACACTTCCAAGGGCTCCCATCACTACAGGTACGACTTCTACCATTTTGAATTTCCACAATGTTCCGATCTCTCTTCAAGTCCTGGTATTTTTCCACTTTTTCCCTTTCTTTTTCCCCTACTCTTACATCAGCTGGTACAGCAATATCGATGATTATCCCCTTTCGCTCTTTCTTGTCAATTACAATTATGTCTGGTCCTCTTGCGTCTATCACATTGTCACACTGAACATTGATATTCCCCAAAACTTTGACCTCTTCATTTTCTACTACTCCTTCTGGGATATGTTCGTACCACTTTTCCGTATGCTCCAACCCATTTTTCTTACAAAAGTCTCAATGGACTTTCTTTGCTACATTATCGTGTCGTCTCTTATATTCTTTCTGAGCCAATTTCTCCCATCCGCATACTAACTGTTGCACGCTTTCACATTTTTTTCCACATAATCTACACAGGGGGCTTTCACTGGTCTTATCGATGTAGTGCTTTACATAGTTTGTCCTGATGGCCTGTTCCCGTGCGGCACATAACAATGCTTCTGTCCCAATCTGCAGATCACATTTGGATAATCATTGCCAAGTTTTATTCTAATCAACATTCTCTGGCATTTCCCTGACAAACTGCCCATACATTTTCTTTTCAGTCCAGTTTTGTTTAAGTAATTGGTCTATCTGGTTTTTAAATTCTCCACTCGTTAAAGTATCTTCCGTGTCGATTGCCTCAGCTACATAAACTCCCTTAATGAGGTTTTCTTCAGAATTGGCAACATAAAAACCCAAACTATTTTCTTGTTCTCTAAGGCAACATTCCACACTCATCAGGCCTCTACCTCACTCTTTCCTCTTAATGTACAATCTGTCCACATCGCTCTTCGGATGTAATGCTCCATACGTTGTCATTGTTTTCCTTGATTTCCTATCCACGTTTTTGAACTCACTCTCTTTCCACTGTAGTATTCCTGCTCCATATCTGAATACCGCAACTGCCCATGTATTTATTGCTGTTATTATGTTTTTCCCATTTAGTTTTGATTTTAGGATCAATCGAGTGGGAGGCATGTAATTGGACGATAGTTTTCTGCTGCATTACGTTTTCTCGGATCGTTCTGACAGAGTACAGTACGACCATATGTCATCCATGCAGGTGGGTTATCTTCTCTCATCAAAATCTTCTTCATCTGAATCCGCTCATGAAGATTGCTAAGGTTCTTAATCCAATAACCTTGAACACCAGCCTTCCCTGGAGATTTCCAGTTGGGCATCTTTCTACATTGTTTCATTACCTTCTCTACACTTATGACCACGTTTTCTTGAAGATGTTCTTCATTCTCCAACTCATTTTTCAAATCTTTCAACCATTCTGCCTCTCGTTTATGCCCTTTTTCAACACTCCAAATATCGCCCCAAAACCTTTTACTTTCTTTCGCATTTGTCTGAATTGTTCAATTCAATTCTCTGCTGATATCTTCTTATTTTAGCCCTTTTTGCAAGCATCCTTTGTTTCAATAATTTGCTCGAGTACTGACGGACTTCTCCACTTTAGGACGGCAGAGATAATTTTAGAAAATTGTATTTTTAACTCTCCAATGATGGTTTAACTTTGCTTAATATAAGGCAACGTTCACGCCGACATTATTTATGCATGATCGATACACTGCTAAACGGCCCGTCCACAGTGCAGACGCATGATAATAGGGACCTTAAGATCTACAACGCGATCGTGAACGAGGACGCCACGAAACAGCAATATCATTGGTTAAAAGAGTTCATATTCGTGCGGTACTATGCACAACTACCACTGAACTACGACGTGAAATCACCAAATTTGAGGTTTTGAAGATAACGCGACCGTAGAAATGTGAATCTTTCAGTTTCTAAGTTTACTCTGATACTGCTTGTACCAATTTATTTTTAGGATATTTCACCCACATTGTACGACGCGAACGAGATGCATGGCCTAACCGCGAGAAAGGATACTGCAAAGTTGTATTTTGAGATGACGTTTTCGTCGGCGTCGCCGTCGTAGATCTTAAAGTCCCTAATATCAGATGAATAACGCGTCTGTCGGTATATTCGTGCAATGTAAAGAAAGGTCGAACTACAAAACCCGCAATAGTCTTGGGAAAAATTGGGCCAAAATTTTAAGAGCGCTCGTTGATTTCCACGCGCATTAGAGGGACGATACCTCTAGGCGAATTAACCGCTCTACTGCGCTTTGCAAGACGTATTACTTAAAGCATCAGGGAGTTCGACGACAACGCGAAAAGGGGACAATTTTATTAGTAAACCCACTGACTCCTAAACCGCCCCGCCCCGCATTGACGAGTAAAATCGTCTGGCGTTAGACAGACTAAGTGACTAAGTGACAACTGACCACGAGTTACTTGTGGTCAGTCGTCGTCACTCGTGGTCACTCGTGGGGACTTTAAGGGTGCGTTCGATTGGGAAATCTGGATTAAGATCTTAAAATCTGGATCTTCGGATTTCCAATCGAACACAAAATCCGAAAACGGATTTTGCGACGGATTTTGTTAATTGAAATCCTTACCCGACATGCATGAATTTCCAACTGGTGAATCTGCGACAAAATCCGTTTTTAACCCCCCTATTTGGTGTAAACGATTTTTAGTGTCTTAGTGTCTTTTACCCATACTTAGACAAGAAACGTAGTCATAGACACATTAGACAGGGGCACCCAACGTCACTTTTCGGAAAATATCTGTTCGGAAGACGATTTGAGATCTAGAATTTTCGGAACATTTTTTGTAAAATTTCTTGCTTGCTTTTGAACATCTAAAAAATGGTATAATTGCCCATTTTTAACGGATTTTTACCCTAAAAAGGTCACCTAGAATTTTCGGGAGCCTTTTTTTCTGGATGAAATTTTCGAAAAGATAACTTTTGATCCCTATAATTTTCGGATCACCAGACTTTCAGCTAGGAAATCCGAACAGATGAAAAATTTTTAGGGGATAAAAATATGCCTATTGCTGGTTTTCACTCACGTGATCAACAGCCATGTTTTTCAACGAAAACAAAAGGAAGCGTTTGCATAATAATAGAGTTAAATTCCCGGAGGATTTGGTCGGGGCACCAACATGGCCGCCTTTTCTTTGTTTAGGGCACCAACATGGCGGTCGTGACGTCATGTGAAAACCGAGAATATCTACCGTATAAATACTAAAATACGTTTAACAATGCTATGTTTAAGTGGTTTTGAACTATATTATCGTTAGGTGCCCCTCATTAGAGAGTAGCATCTCGTTTAGTGCACGCGGCAAACGTCGGGGTGAATTTTGCATTTTGCCAAAAACAGAAAAAACTTGTTTCGTATCAGTTAACAACTATTCGCCGCAGTGGAGGTAGCTAGTGGTGAATATTTAGCCACGAAAAGCAGCCGACAGGATGACTCCCGTTGCTGGCCCACGTGAATCTCCCTATAACTTGAAGTTAATTGCGTATTTTGTTCTAACAAAAGGTATTAATAATCCATACGCCACTGAGTTTGCGTACGTCAAATGTTCGGCGCTCACAGGCTGACGCACGACTCTCGAGTCAGATGTAAAATTCCCTCGTGCCATTGACATTTACGCGACTCTAAAGTGGAACGCTTACCTGATTGTTCACAGTGGTATTCTCTATTCTCGCTGGACATCCTGGCAACCAAGTTGGCGTCCCAAATTATTCCTTTAAGAATTTAGCTTCATTCCTGATGCAAACTTCATTTTGGGTTAACAAACGTACGGCTGAACGCGTGAGTAAAATCCAAGAATTATTGACGTTAAGTCCCAAGACTGCGGGGAAGTTAGAGATAGCTTTCCAGAGAGCTGCTTTCCTCTTGCAAGCCTTAATCTGTTCTTCGATGGTCTTTCCCCAAATTGTTCCACAGAAAAAAAGAAAATTTCTTATGCTCTTACGTAGAGTCCCGTCTCTTGCCAGCGCTTTCGAAGGTCATCTTGCGTGTCTTGTCCGTGGGGAAGGTTTTCACAATCGTACAGTCGACGCCAGAAAAACCACAAGAAACAGACGCAGATTCTTCAACTTGTTGTTAATTAGTTTCTTAATGACTACAATGTTACTGAGATTTCTTAGGTTACGTTTGCTTAGGAAGCTTCGTATGATTAAAAGCAGCCAACCAAATCAAATCCTGGGCCCAGTTGTTCGAATGCCGATTAACTTAATCCAGGATTAACGAAAACTTTTGTTTCACGTTTTCAACTTTTTAATGTAAAGTTTTGCGCAAAATCGGCGTTGAAATAAACTCCTTGGTTAAACTTTAATCTGGGATTAGTGTTAATCGGATTTGGAGCAACCGGGTCCTCGTTATACATTATGTCAAGCAAGATTTTAAGGTGTTTATTTGCTTATTTACGATAGGTAGAGGCCCCGTCCACAGGTATATATCCGGATATTTTTGAATCCACCAGTTTTTCTTTCCGGATACGCCTTCCGTCCACACGTATCCGGTGTATTCGCTGGCGAATCCGGAATTTTTTGAATAAGCTCTCCAGAGTGGATATTTTTTTAATCCGCTATGAATCCGGAAACGTGTGGACACCAAATCCGAATTTTTTTTTTTTTTCCATCGGATGACGTAACAAGATCGTGCCCAGTTCCTTACCGTGAAATCAATTCTCAAGATGGCTGCCGAGGGCTTCATGACGCATGCTTAATTACCTCTGTTTCCTAGAGGAGTCCTGAATACTAGAGTGAATCCGGATACGTTTCGGATACGAGTGGACGGGCAAATTCTATTTGAATACGCTACGTGGGAACGTTGCGAATTCAAAAATATCCGAATACGTGTGGACAGGGCTTCAGACTAAACTTAACCATTTTCCAAGCGAAAGATTATCATAGCAATTGTAAAGAAGACTTAGCGTTGATCTCTATCTAGCCAACTAGGCGATGATCAATTGCGAGTTCATACTAGAGCTACGCAATCATACCCTCATGGGTTTTACGACACGCGATTGAAAACCGCTCTATTGAGCCCGGCTATTGCATTAATAACTTGTTCATTAACATTTACATGGACAAAGTAATCCACGCACTATTAACCTTTTGTGTATGCATAGCATTATATCGCAGCGGTTTTTATACATAGCAATAGTCGTACTTGGCCTCTTAGACCACAGGCCCGGGTTGCTCTAAGCATGGTTAGTGCCAACCAACGTTAAATACCATGGAAACCTATGGGTTTTAATACCCCTTAACCAACGGTTAGCGCTAACCAGGCTTCGCGCAACCGGCCACAGGATGTCCAGATTTTTGGTTTCACCCAGTGTTGATTCTAAATACAAAAAAGTATGCTGTAACGCATACAGCTATAAAATTATTTTATATATAAGGCACTGCCTTGGCTTTTGACATACTTTAGTAAAGGAATCTATACACGCGTTGGTCTCGAAAGCTATGCTCCTCTGACCACCGCCAACTTCAATTTGAAGCAATTTACTTTGTCTCTCCCTTTCGTAATATTTTCTATCGTTAACTTGCTATTTTCTAACCTGCGCAATATCACAAAGTGTGAATGAACTGACCTGAATTAAAGAGAAGAATTCAAAGTTTTCTTTGTTGCACGCACTGGCGTGCGTCATGAAAATGTCAGCACTGGGTGATTTAGGCAACGACAGCCTCAACTCATAAAAACTGTACATTTTACGAGCAAAAACAACAGCTTCGCACAGGCGCTTTACATTTTAGTACATATCTTTGCAGTTCCGTGCACAGCGACAACGTAAAATAACAAAATGGAAACTTATGCTGAGAACGTAAGAGCGCCAGGATAAATTCATTTTTCTCTCCTACCTTGAGCGCCGTTCCCACCAGTAGCACTTTTGCCGATAAGTGAATGGTACACTTTTGTCATATTAAAAGGCCTTGGATGGTCTCCAAGTGATTAAAATGACCCGAATTTACATTTTGAGACCACGTTCTCATTGCTATTGTCATTGCGTAATCTCAGTGCTGACTACAACTATTCTTAGGGCGTGTTACCACATTGAATGATTCAATTTCAAGAGAGGAGGACTGAGAGAACGTAATTCTGCGTGATCTCTCGGGTGTCGCAAAGGAGCACACATCCTTGAGGAACAAGCCAGTAACATACCCTATACATTTGTTGATAAGGTTTTCGAAAGCAAACGAAAGATTCATTCTCTCGCGGGTTGCAAGCTTAAAGTCGTTCCACGAAATAACTCTTTACACGGCGAGTAAAAAAGGTGTCACGACTTTGAGGCCTAGGAATGGGAGTTTAAGAAACGACGACGAGTACGGCAACGACAACGCTAAAAAGTAGTAATACTATTGGTTAAAAGAACCACAATGATCGTGCTGTACGTGCAGCACGCATTTTTGAACATTTCTGTCCCGTACTCGTCAAAACTACTATGTGAAATGACCAAATTTAAGGTTTTGACGACAACGTGGACAAACTTCAGTCTCACTCTTTACTTCAAATCCGTCCTTACCATTCCAGTCTTAAAAACTCTTTGCCCATATTGCATACTATAAACAAGATGGAGTAATCATGAAATACTTGCATGAAATAGCTCAAACGTATATTTTGAAGTGATGTTTTCGTCGCCGTAGCCGTCGTGGTTTCTTAAACTCCATAATGTCATGTGGCATGACTTGCGGATTAGGCCACTTTCAAAGTACCATAACACTCTTTGTTTGCCCTCCAAAACTTTGAATAAGCATTGCTTTTTATTTTCTCTTGGGACCATTGTAAGTCCCAAGAAAAACTGTAAACAATGCTTATGTACATTTTGGAAGGCAAACAACTCCTTTAATTCAAGGTTATGAGCTTCTGCTAAATGATAAAACGTACAATCGTTTCTCTCACGATTTCGTCACTTAAGTTGTAGATCGCGAAGTTTCCTGGGGTCTACAGTTTATCTAACATCCGCAACGCCAACATACCGTTGAGGCATATTGTGTCCAGCCCAAAAACATTCGCTTACGACTTGTCTGCTTTCTTAACTAACACCTTATCGCCCTTAACTTGTAACTCGGATTTCACGGCGACCAACTCAACCTACTTCGCTTCCAGCATCAGCAGTGAAAAGATCCAAAACCACCGTGACGAGATCATTCGACGTGGGGTCCTTATTTACCACCGTTTCTATCGAAAGCACTGCACGTACAAGGCCTCCGACGAAAGCTAGTGAGTAGCCCATGCCTTGCTGACCGCGCGACTCGAACACCTGCGCGCTTAGATTGCGGACCTCTTCGACTTCGTATTTAGATCCTTCGACATACTTTAAGTGTAAAGGATCGATTTACGAACAACAAGAAGGTTCAACCAATGGAAGCCGGGTTATTGCTGACCGCTACATGGAAGTATTTGAAGAACAAGCAATTGAATCGACAACCTACAAGCATAAGATCTGGAAACGTTGCCGCGTTGATAACACTCAAGTCCTTCACCATTCTGAATCGCAGACATGTTGACGGCTTTCCCCATGAATTTCAACAGTCGATAACCCACTGAGAAGATCGCCTTCCTCGACATGTCAGTCTCCAGAGAACCAGACGGGCGCCTTACCACCAGTGTCTGGGGGTGTTTACATGATACCAGGACGACTTTCCCATCGGCGCGAGTTCACTCCGCTTCCCTCTCTTAGCACTCTGACACCACCGAAAAAATGTCATGCTGGGGCGACTCACACCGGCGCCAGTTCACTCCGGTTGCTGCACCGGAGTGAAAATTTCGTTGCGGCGCGAAATCTCGCAACGGTATCATGTAAACGAGGAATGACCACTCGTTCCGGTGTGAAATCGGCCTCCTGGTGGGCTGGAATGGGTAGCGCATGCGTACTTTCCCTGATAGACGCCATATTTGCAATTTGGATTCACGCCTGTATTTTATCAATAGGTGGTACGAATTCACCTAGTCATCATGTAAACGCGGTACGAAATCAAGAAGTCACCTCGGTGTGAAACTCGCTCCGGTGTGAGTTTTCTCCCACGGGGAGGCCGATTTCACACCGGAAATAGTGGTCGTTCTTCGTTTACATGATACCGTTGCGAGATTTTGCGCCGGAACGAAATTTTCGTTCCGGTGCAGCAACCGGGGTGAAGACCTAAGACTTAAGAGAGGGAATCGGAATGAACTCGCGCCGGTGCGAAAGTCGCTCCGGTATCATGTAAACACCCCCTAACTCGTACTGATCAGTACTTAGCGTTTGATTCACACCCTCAATCAGTAAAGCGTGGTATTGTTAAGTGTCTGTACAACCGGGCCAAACGTCTTGTCACCAAACTATCAGCCGTCTCTGATATCATGTACACTGACAATCTCGGCGATACACGACACAGGAGCACGCGAAATTACGAGGAGGCGCGACGCGCGGGGAGCGCCGCGTCTCCTCGCAATCTCGCGCGTGTGCGTGTATTCCGCCTGCCCCACAATACATTGCCGAAATTAGAGACTATTCGCAGTCTATTTGTTCGTGTTTCTAAAGATTATCCCTCCTTCTTTGTACAGAAGGTTACCAAAGCAAGGAAGGAAGCGAAGGGAACAATTTCGTATCGGACCTCTCGAGTAACTACTCAAAGGTCCTGGAACAATAAGGATCGAAATATACCAATCACAGCCGACCGCCGTGATTGTAGTGCGTAAACTGTCGAGCTTATCGCCTGATGAACACCAGCAGGGACCGGTCGAAACATCGCGATGTACAACCTAAGTGACTACATCGTGAGACAAAAGATTACAAATTACTATTTATTTACCACGACGATGACCAGTAACTATCTCTTCTACGAAATAAAACTAGTAAACCGCTTACGAAGTGCTTGCAGTTTGCCCCGAACATCTAACGCCCGCTGCTTTTCATTGACACCAAAGGTAAAATCACCTAACGAACGCTGTGTCAGCCTGAGTGAATGACAACTATCAGTTGTGTGTACATGATGTTCCCCAAACAGTTTTAGGCGAACATCTAACGCAAGCTGCTTTGACTTCAGGGCAGAGGTAAAATCACCTAACGAATGCTGTGTCACCCCGACTGAATGGTAGCTATCAGCTGAGCTGGCATGATCTTCACCAAACAGTTTTATCCGCACATCTAATGCTGATTGGAAAGACTGCAGTGCAGAGGTAAAATCACCTAACGAATAATGTGTCACCCCGATTTCATGGTAACTGTCAGCTGTGCTTGCATGGTCTTCTTCACACAGTTTTAACCGAATATCTAATGCCCGTTGGAGAGACTGCAGTGCAGAGGTAAAATCACCTAACGAACAACATGTCACCCCGAGTTCATGGTAACTATCAGCTGTGCTTGCATGATCCTCTCCAAACTCTTTTATCCGCACATCTAATGCCGATTGGAAAGACTGCAGAGCAGAGTTAAAATCACCTAACGAATGCTGAGCCATTCCGAGAGAATGGTAACTATCAGCTGTGCTTGCGTGATCCTCTCCAAACTTTTTCCTCTTTACATCTAACGCTCGTTGCAGTGATTGAAGAGCAGAGGTGAAATCACCTAACGAATACTGTGTGACCCCGAGACAATGGTAACTAAAAGATGTGCTTCGATGATCTTCTCCAAGAATTTTTCTTCGAACATCTAAGGCTCGTTGCAGTGACAGCATAGAGGAGGGGAAATCACCTAACGAATGCTGTGTGACCCCGAGAAAATGATAACTAACAGCTGTGCTCTTATGATCTTCCCCGAGCAGTTTTCTCCGAATATCTAAGGCCCGCTGTCTTGACGACTGAGCAGAGGTGAAATCACCCAACGAATGCTGTGTCGTCCCGAGTAAATGGTAACTGTCAGCAGTGTTTGCATGGTTGTCTCCAAACAGTTTTACCCGAATATCTAACGCCGTTTGGTTAGACTCCAGAACAGAGGCGAAATCGCCTAGCGAACGCTGTGTAGCCCCGAGTGAATGATAGCAATGCGCTAAGAATGCTTTTGTTTCTTCTCCACTCATTTTTAAGCTGATATCAAGCGCACACTTTTTGAAATCAAGTGCTTGCGAGTAGTTCTTCATGGTATGGTAAAACTTACCGCCCTCTAGGAGGAACCTTGCGAGAAGCCAATTGAATTCCTGATTACGAATGGTTGAATGAACGTTTTCCTTTGGGCCTGAAGAGCTCTGGTTGGATTTCTCGAGATATGCTTGGAGACGCGCGATTGATTCTTCAAAACATGATCCAGCATGACCTTCTGCGGCGAACGCCCGAACAAATGTCATAACGTTCCCGCACAAATGAAACAAATGAAAAGGAGTCTTAGAATTTATCTTGAGATCATTTAATATTTGTAAGGCAGGGTTGATTACAAATTGCTTGGATTCAGCGTCAAAGAAATTCTTTGCTGCTATCCTGACGTAAAATATAACTAGGAATAGCAATGGCCAGTTTTCCAAGTTAATGTTACTTTGAACCTTTTCGGCATCGTCGGGTTTCTTTTCTGTGCACTCCAGAGGTGGAATAACAAGCAGTTGCTCGTCTGCACCAGAATTGCATTCCATGCGTGCTTTGTTATAACAGTAAGTCGAGTTAGATGAGTCCCGGAAGAACTGATAATAAACAGCCATGACTTGGTAACCAACGATCCTTAGAATTCTCAGCTCTGCTCTTCCACGCATTAAAGAAAGAGCCTTACACAGGCTCTGTATTCCGTTGTCAACCTTGCCGATAACCAGCTCAAAGATGCCAAAATAACACAAGTATTTACTCACTTCATCATCAGAAACTGGACAAGATTTCGACTGGATTTCATGTGCCTTCTCGAGAAGTTGCATTGCACTTCCTGTTGCTCCCAAAGTAATTTCACGAAACGCTTTAGAAACTAGTAAACAACTCTGGTAATGTGCATTTCCTTGAGCATTAGCTGCCTTTAAGGCCGAATCATATATATTATCAAAATTGTGCCCTTCAATGTGAGACCAAAACAACGAGTCTAGAAACAACTCTGCCTTTACCAAAACTTCGAAAACTTTCTCAGCCGTCCTGGAATCTTTGCAACCGTCCACTAGGCTTTCGATGAAAAGCTGTTTTCCTCATAGAATGCAATGAATGCATCTTTGGAATGACCATCTAGAAACTCATCATTCAATCTTGTTGAAACGAGAAATGTAATGCGCATGGAGACGGCACTTTGCGTTTGCTACTATTTCTTCCATACGCTGTTCTCCTGTTTCTTTAGCAAATGACTGAAGGAGCTTGTGCATTGTGAATGTTCCAGGCTGGGAGTTTGAATCGAGGAAGGATCTTCTTCGGAGTCTTTGCAACATTTTCTTGGTCTGAATCACCCCTGTAACATTCAATACAGCTGAGGCGAGATCCATTGTAAAGCATCCCGGGAGAACAGACAAGGACACAAATGCTTCTTTTTCGGCAGAAGAAAGTCTGAGGAAGGACGATTGAAATAGGACCTGCAATCGATGATTAGCTGGATAATCTGGATTGTCTAAGATCTCGACGATACTCTCTGTTGCGAACTCAGTTAATTCAATCAAAAAATGGCTTGGTTGAACATCATCTTCACAAGCTAAAGAGCACATTAACCTCATTGCAAGAGGCACACACCCACATATTTGGGCAATTCTTGCGCAGTCATTGGGGCTAGCATTTGGCACCAATTCATGAACTAGAGTATGAGATGAGGTACCATCCAGGGGCCTTATTCGCAAAGATTCATGACCTTGAAAATTCAAGTTCATAAATTCAAACGATTCTCGTGTGGTCACCACCAGGGTTATCATCTCATTTCGCATGAGAATTTCTTCAAAGAGTTGTAGGATGTCTTCTTTTACTTTTGAAATGCCATTTTCTAACAGATCGTCTGCATTATCGAGAATTATTACCAGGGAATCTAAAATGTTGGCCATGGTCTCAATCAGCTCATCTTCACTGCACGGATGCTGAGATTCTGATTTCTGACATCTCTGACTCATGGTGAGTTGCCTTACGAAGCTAAAAAGCTTGGATGCCAGATCTGCCTTTGACTGAAGTCCTCGTAATGAAAGGAAACAAACAGGAAAGCCTCGAGACTGCAGTTGGTGCCCCGCCGCTATTGCAACAGATGTCTTCCCGAATCCGGGCGAGCCCCAGATCGTCAGGATTCGGGTGTGTTCGGAACTCACGAGATCCACGATCTCCTGGCATTCGTTCTGTCGGCCAGTGAAGTTTGGAACCATTGGAGGAAGACAAGATCTTGTGACTGCTGGCTTGATGTCTTTGTAAAGCAAAAGTAAAACACAAAGTAGACATTTTCTAATTTTTTTCGATATCCTTTGCCTCATTGAGACTGTGTAAACTGAAGAGAAGATATCGAGAAGCAAGGGCAAACATTATCTTCAACTTTGTGCACTGAGCCTGAAATGTTATTCATGATTAGGATAGTCGCCTACTGCAGACATATTTTTGGTTTCGTTTTCAATGCATTGTAGAAGTCAGCAAAATTCAGTTGCAGTCATTTAACCAAGACAGACCCAATATTGGCCACTGTAGTGTAACGGAAACGGAAGTTGTGGGGTGGGGAAAATTGAACCGGAAGTGTCAGGTTTCAAATGATTTTCTTCGGGCGCCGAAGTCGCTAACAGCTATAAAACACGTGCTTGGACGAGATTGAAGAGTTTGTGAACGATGGGCTTACTAAAAAGATCTTCAAAAGGTCTTTATTACAGACGACAGGAGCCGACAACGATTGTTCTTTAGTAAGATATCACAGACAAATCCGACGATAGGGTAGAGCATTTGAACACCATTTTGGCCCGAGGGGGCGGGAATTTGAACGATCCAATCTTCAAAAGGATTTGCCCGGGGGGGATGTTGAAGTTTCGAGTTGATCGGCGCATAATAAGGAAAAAAGTTCTTTCGGAAGACATCTCAGAAATGGATCTACTGCTTTGACTAACTTAGCAGTGAGACAAAAATCTAGTAACCAACAGTTTCGTTTATTTTATGTGAGTTCTGTATGTTCTTTTTTTTCAAAAACGGTAACATACGAGATATCGTTTCTTAGATACATGGAAGATCTTTCTGTCTTGTTATCATCTTTTCAATGACAAATTGTGTTGTTTGTCACTCCTATTGCTATCCTCCTGCTGTTTTTAAAGAGGGTTGAAAACAGTTAAGTCCTACTTTTTACCTGTTTTTTCTGCTTCTGTATCCCCTTCCTCTTCCTTCTTTTTTAACTCGTGGATCTCTTTCCCTGACGCAGTTCTATCTCCCAGTTGCACCCTCAAACCCTCCACAGCTGAATTCATATGCTCCGCTACCCTTTGCTCCAACGTAGCAACGTCTTCTTTAATGACTGTGAGGCTCTCCCTATCCTGTTTTATGGCTGCTACGAAGTCCTTAATCTCTTCCCTATCTGCATTTCTGCTCTCTAAACATTCAATGTATGCTTGCTTTTCTTCCCTTAACTGCTGTTCCAACAAACGGACTTTTGTTGTTGGAAAGTCACATGTAGTCAAACTTCCAATGGCATCAATAGACGCAGTTGAAATTCCCAGAGCTTTGAACGCTTCTTTAGCATACTGAATGTTCCGGTCAAATGTTGCTTTGTCCATCTCTAAGCGAGAAGAATGACAAACTGTATTCCTTAAACGCCGAAGCTGATCAGTGGCCAGTGCAATGGTCTCCATATTATCTCCTACTGGGCTCAACACAAATCCATGGAAACTTCCATAAGGAACAGCATAGGGCTTCACATAGACCTCATCGAGTGTTTTGGAATGAATGCTGAAGGACTTTGCAAAGATGGTAGCCTGGAATAAGGCGGTGCAATCCCATTCATTGTACGACTGGTGGGTAGGGACTTTAGTTGTCCCTCCCTCTTCAGAGGCAAAGAGATTTCTCACAGCAGTGGAGTCATCCCAAAGCTGTGAACCAGGGCGACGCCCAATGGTGGTGTCCCACATCGTCTTAAAAGTCTGACGTAAAGCCTTTGGGAATTCATTTAAAACCAGAGACAAACACTTGAAATGATTTAACTCCTCGTCACGATACGGTTGAAGGGACATCACGAGTTAGTGATAGTCAAGCATCATGTTCCAATGGCAAAAAGGACCTAAACCAAAAATAAACGAGTCAATACAAAGTGGATTTAAATGAACAAAGAACTCATTTGGTAACAGGATAACGGCAACAAGAGTTTTTATTATTTTTTTTAAATGACCATTTGCCAAAACATCAATAGCAAATGGACATTCAGATTTGCCTTCCAAATTTTTGGAAAACTTATTATCAAGAGATTTGAGACCACGCTAAATGCAAATGTTGGCAGTGAAAATTTATATGTTCCTATTATTAGAAATTTTCTTGATCTAGTTGTCAGTCACTCAGTAACTGAACTATATCAAAATTTGACATTTGCACTAGTGTTGGTTCAAAGATGTTTCTTTGGGAACAAAGCTGACACGTGAATTCCTGCTCATTCAGATGTCTTCAAAAGATACTTCTAAAGAACGAAGATCCAAAATTACTACCCTACAGACAACCCAGTTGAGATATGCAGCCAGAAATAGTTCAAAACGATCAACTAAATTGGAAATACAAGTGAGAACTTTTTCAGGATTATTAATGATTATAACAATAATTATTATTAATTATTATCGATAATGACAATTGATCATAAATAAGTATTAATTATTTCATTTGGAGAGTGTGATTCACGGCTGACTTTAAAGTTCTCCAAAAGAAAATGGGTTCACCATTACTATTTACAAGAGCCACAAAATCTCTATGGCTCTTTAAAGTAGAATTAAAGAATTTGTGCTTATTATTGTAAAACCAGAAAGTGGCATCCTTCAGTATACAAGTTGACACAATCCTATGTTTCATACGCAGCCCAGATGTGTATGTCAAAACAGGTTTGGTACAAAAAGGTACACACGTGCATTATCACAAGATTTGCAATGTGCCTACCACATAAAACGAAACAAAGAAAAAAAGTTACAAAAAAAAAAAATATTTGTTTCTTATTTTGCAATCATGGAGCTACTAGTAGGTCAACGTTTGTCCCATTTGCTTTAGAGGCAGATCAACCTCTCCCTCTCTGCCTTGCTATCTTGAAGTTTGACCCTAACTGGGACACAAAACTGATTTTTTTTTTTCTTTCCGTCTCTCTTCTTCTCACACAATTCTAAGTCAATATATATGGGACACATGGTGCTAATATCTGAAAGCACCCTACCTGAATCAACTGAAAGAATTAATATAATAATAAATAACAACAACAACAACAACAACAACAATAATAATAATAATAATAATAATAATAATAATAATCTTATTAGCTCAAGAACAAAATAAATAAAAGACATTACAACAGTATAGGAAGAAAAAGAAAAAAGAAAAATGGAAAACTAAATTTTCTTTGGTACTAATTCTTCTGAATAATGGTGAATTACAGCATGCATGGCCATTAGAACTGTGAGCCGTTTTTTTATTTAACACATTTCGTGTTATTTTCCCACTAGGCTTAACTAATTCTTTTTCAAACAATGACCATGATCTAAATTACCCCTCTCTTTTCTTCCATAGATAAACCAGGATATGTCTTAGTGCTCGCCTTTGATTGGATTCTTAAAAAGCCATGACTGTTCACAGTTCAAGAGTATGCACTGTAAAATTGTTAACAACAGCTAGATTCACTCAAAAACTATGTCCTCACTAACAACAGCTAGATTCACTCAAAAACTATGTTCCCACTAACCCTTTCACTCCCAATAGTGCCACTTATAGATTTTACTCTGTCTAATGCCAGCCGATTTTACTAGTCAATGGGGAACCCCACGGGGCTGAAAGGGTTAAACAGGCATGAGGCAGTAGCCACATGCATGCCTTGCAGGCCTATTTTTAGAATTTGTTATCTCAAGTTATAAGTAGAGGTATCTGATAATTTTTTTGTAAAACAGGTTGTTTTAGGATGTATTTAGCACCTATTGCATATATCAACATGTTAGAAGGTAATCAGTCAATCACCATACTAAAATAATGAGAAGTAAATCCACAGGCTATCAGGGCTCAGCCTAGGTTAAAAGAGAAAACTTAAGAAGAATGCGAGTGTCGCATCTCGCGAAATTTGTGTTGCCATCATCAGCTCGCGCGTTGTTACGCACAAGCTTCCCAGCGAGTCACTTGTGCCTGTGAACTTACTTGATCTTACTAATTTGTCATGAGCTTCTTTTATCACCATTCGATTACTGACTTATTTATCACCATTAGTTGAGTTCAAAATCTAATTATGACTACAACGGAATTGAGTTAAGCTGTTTTTCTTCTACCAACGAAGTACTCTGACTAGGCAAAAAGAGGTGAGACTAATCTGTGGAACTGCAGAACCTGTGGAACCTAGAAAAATGACTGTTAATTTTTATCAATGCCCCATGATATAAACGATGAGATTTACATTAATATTTACTGATTATTGCATTCCAGGTGCAATTTCAAGCGGTAATCTGACTATTTGCACCATCTGATTAGCTGGTAATTCCATTGCAAGTCCCAATAACAATTCTACAACAAGTTGCAAAATTGTTGAGACACTTTCATTAAAAAATACCTTTTCTAGCTTCCAATACCCGCCGTTTCTAGAATTTAAACCTTTCCCACTTCCCTTCCCCTCTCCCCCATTAATGTTGACTGTTTAAGTTTGCACCAATTTTTTGTCTTTCTAGAAACACTGAGGGGGGTAGGGGGGCTGCAGTGTGAGAGATAATAGGTAAATTCATAATGCCCCAAGAGGTTGAAGTGTCTCCACTATTTTTGCAACTTGTCTGATTGATTGCAATAATTTTGCCAGTCCAGATGTCAATCCTATAGGGAAAATTTTCAACGTAGAAAAGCAGGAACTAAAGAAACAATCATTAGATATGGTATAAGCTCTGAAACATTTCAGAGGTTTGCACGTGAAGTGAAAAGCACATTGTACCAAACACGAAAGGATATTAACTATTGACATACAGTGGCATCAATTTTCAAGTGTTTGGACTTATCATCGCTAACAGAAGACTCCGAACCAAATACTAAAGCGAGCAAAGTATTTTGCACCACAAATCTGATGCTCCGAAAGTTACACGTCATGGCTCGTATTATGTAACACAATACCATTTATTGTGTTCCTTGGTGACGTCAATAATGGGGATGGTGGCGTTACAGTTGAAAATCATATCTTCCAGCAAACAGCACAATTCAACTAGTACTTTCTTTTCTACTCAATCCAATACACTACCAGATGATTCATAATAAAGTTCACACAGTTAGAAATCCTGTACATATCGTCTATTCCATTTACCAACGGCCTACCATCCTGCAAGCACGGTCTACCATCGCAACAGCAAGAAATATGATATCATATTATTTTTTCAGTGAAAAGTTGTGGTAGACCTTGTAGACTGTTTCATATAAATGTCATAATGTGTAGCCGGTACAAATTTGATCACTTTTGTATCTCATTGTAAAACAAATCTCGCAAAGGATTTAGCACAATCGGGTGGTTTCTTTTGTTCATTGTGCTCAGTCGGTCATTAGAAAGAACATGGAATTAGCCTGTACCCTACACGTCACTTACAGGTGTAGAACACTTGCTACTAAGCATTAGCAATCCCTTTTATGGAAGCAGACTAACCCGAAAGCAATAAGTAATGTTACAAATGGTCCTCTATGAAAATGTATCTTTGTCTAACAATGTTTGCTAAGAATTGATTTTTCGGAAAGTGGATGTTCCTTTTAAATGGAATGCGATTGCAGTTAAAGGAGAGGTAAATTGTCTGTTTCTCATACATGTACGTAAACAACAGCTAATTTTGTACATATTGCACTTGTTTTAGATGTCATGTGTAGACCGAAATATGCTTGTTTAAGGCATTTATTTTGAAATCAGTTCAAGGATATTTCTAGCATACTTCAAAAAGCGAAAGGATGGAAATCACGCCTTTTCATCTACCAAATTATGTGTATTTTCGACTTGACTCACAGAAAGCACTGAAATGGCTCCAAATTGCATCATACTGAAGCCCCTTCCCTTCTCCCCCTTTCAATGTTGACTGTTTAAGTTTGCAACCATTTTTTTGTCTTGCTAGCAACACTGATAAGGAAGGGGGGGAGGGGGGCTGCAGTGTGAGAGATAATAGGTAAATTGCAATAACGCCCCAAGAGGATGATGTGTCTCCACTATTTTTGCAACTTGTTGTAGCAACTCAACTTTCAAAGTCAAACGATGATCCCACTTAGTTTGAGATACCCAGAGCACTGATTTTTTCAGCACATGTAGGTCATGTGATCATGTTATTTCACTGCTAACATTGTCAAGTCTGTCAGCTGTTATTATTTTAGTTTTGCAGTGTTTTTGGTTACAAGGAGGATAGACTTTATTTGTATTCTCACTGTTCGACTGGAATGAGCATGCGATGGGGGCTCATGCATGGGAAATAATTTGCATCTGAAAAGATTCCCAGTGAAACAGTGAGAATGTAAATATTGTCTATTTGCTGTGTGGTGTGTTGGTGGTTAGGTTCCCCTGAGCGTGGCCTAGGTCTTGCACATAAATATGCTTGAATCATGAACATTATGCAACAACAAAAATTTAAAAAAAGCTTCTCTACAGAAGGAAAACGTGGCTGAAGCAACAATATGTTCCTCCTTCCATTCATTTCTATGGCACAGTAAGTCTGAATACCTTCATAACAAAGAAAACCACCTGAAGCAGGGACTTAGCAGATGGTATGCTAGAATTGTTATTGTGACTTGTTTGTCACACAATCCACAAGCTAATTGACGAACTTGAATCAGATGGTGAAAAAAGGCAGATCACAGCTAGAGTGGCACCTGAAACGCAATAATCAGTGGATTCAGTCAAGTAAAGCAGTAATTTATCACAGCAGGGTTTCAATAAAAGCAATCATTTCTCTGGGTTCCATAGTCTGCAGGGGAAAGTACTTAAACATAGACCTTATTCATAAATGGCAGCCAATTTATAATTCTTTTGTCGAAGTGCAAATTAGCCTACCAAGCCTCGATACCATACAGTGAATTGAAAAGAATTCTTGCTCTAAAATGAGGCTTGGTAGGCTAATTTGCACGTGGACAATAGAATTATAAATGTGACCGCCATTTATGAATAAGGTCTATGGAACACCAGGATGCTGGAGGGGCAGAATACTTACATGTAACCACGGAACAGCGTGAAAAATAGCAGAATAGTTCTTCTCATGGTCCTTCTCACCATGTGAAATGAATGGCTTGGTACAGAGTACACCATTTTTAGTGATCGTGGTATACTCTCACACGTGAGAACGCACTGAGCAATACGTATCTCCAAATCAAGCCCAGTAAAATTGTGATACAATTCAGACTAATTGCATGCGTATCCTTACAAATTAACAACAAAACAATTACCGCTGTTTTAACGGTTGGAATAATAAGGGGTCTTTTGTTTCACAAATTTAAGTAAGCAGGGATGGCACCAGGATTTTTCAGTCTGGGTCCTGGGACCCGCATGTCTGGCCAAATTGGGGTCCCAAGCATTTTTTTAGGTTCCCAAAATCTTGGTGACTCTCTGCGAGAAAAAAAGTATCTTATGAGAAAGAGAGATTAACCAACTTTCTAGTCTTTTTCTTTGGACAGTACTGAGTACTGTAACTAGCGAGTTCTTCTTTCCAGCTTACAAATCATACGTAACTTATTGCCCAAATTCCTTGTTTGCAACCATCCAAACTCTTTCAGCCAATTTTAGCCAAAAATGTTATGTAAAAATTACCATGTATTCAACTTTTCTCAGTTCAAGAAGTGTGAGCACTTGTATTTCTCAATCGATCAAACGATCAATGAGCAAACAAATGGCGGGAGCTCAATTAAGTTTCCCGGATGTATGGTCATCTCCACCAGTCTCCTTTGCATGGCGAAATCCAATATGACGACCACTATGTTACCTTACTTTATTATTATTATTATTATTATTATTATTATTATTATTATTATTATTATTGTTATTGTTATTATATTATTTTTTTGCATCTTGCCGAAGCAACATTAAACAGAATATGCTGACAAAACAAAGCAAGTTGTGTGAGTTATTAAAGTCAGTGTCTTGCGTCCTGGGACGCATTAAAATTTTGAGGATGCATTTTTTGGAATTTGTTTGCATAAAAATGCACGATTTCTGCGTTAACGCGATCCCTGGTAAGCCTTTAAAAAGTCTATCATTACATCCTATGTATGTTTCATACTTTCTCTCTTTTTCCTCCATTTTTTATTTCAAGTGACCTCATCTCTATGCTTTTGTTGTTGTTTTTATGTTTGACTGTCTTTTATCCTTGTATTTGTGCTCCCTGAACTGACATTTTTTCCTTCATTTATACAGTCATAGTTCTTTTGTCTGCTTCCTCGCTACATTAGCTTTTTAGTTATTTTTCAGTGAACATTGTACCTTAGTTACCTCTATTTATGTGTGGTGCAAATAAACATTTCTGTTGTTATTGTTCTTTTATTACTTGTTCGGTTGCCCAGTAATGAATAACTTTTCATGTTATCCAAATGGTGTTACCAGTCACGTGTCACGCACTAGGTTACCCATAGTGCTTTTCAGTTGTACCTCGTGCTTGGCTACGTCGTCATCTTGATAGTCATTAAAATGTTGGTTTTCTTATGTCTGTTGTGTGTCTTACATCCTATAATAAGCTGAAGCTTATTACATGGTGTCAGAATTTTGGAACCGGAGTCTTCATCTATTGAACCTGGCCGTCCTTCAGTGACTTCGTCAGAACTCTTTATTTTCAATGCCACAAAATCAACAATCGACTAGTCAATTCAACTCTGCATGCCCATACTGGATTGCATGATGGGCCACCTTACCATGGCACCTGGTATCGCAAGACTTATTTGAGCTTAATGGTGTTGCTTATTTGGTCACCGTTGATCACTTCAGTGACTTTTATGAAATCGATCGCCTTCCCTCCATTCAGTCCTCAGCTGTAGTACAAGCCACCAAGCAGCATTTTGGTCGTCATGGAATTCCACACACCTTATTAATGGATAATGGATCCCAATACACCTCTGATTTATTCAAAGAATTTGCCAAAACATACAAGTTTAATCACATCACATCATCTCCCTACTGGTCCCAATCCAATGGACAAGCCGAAGCGGCTGTGAAGTCAGCCAAACACATCCTTCGCACATCCTTCGCACAGCTAAAGATGTGGACTTGGCACTCTTGTCAGTGCATAACACTCCACCTGCTGGTCACACGTTTTCCCCTGCTCAAAGATTGTTTGGCTGTGTCCTCCGCAGCAACTTACCTCAACCAATAACTACTTTAGAGCCTCGCCATTCTCCTCGTGACAAAGTGGTATCCGACCACTTACACCGTAAACTACAACAAAAGCAAACCCATGATAAACAGGCAAGACGTCTTCTCCCACATTTCCCACCAGGTAGCTATGTCTATGCCAAGCCTCCCCCTAATTCACGGTCAAAGGCCTGGGTCCCTGGACAGATCATAGGCTCTGCTGGCCCTCGATCCTACTACATCAAAAGTGGCACCGGACAATTCAGACGAAACCATGTTCAAGTGCAACTGGCACCTCCTTTAAACAATGTTGAACTGCTACCTGAGACAAACACCAAGTCCAATCTTCCTGACAAACTGCGATCGTACTACCCAAAACTCTACTTCGTCATTTGCTTCACCTGAAGCTCCCACAGCGACACCCAATGATGTCAGTCCATCACTTGCTTCATCTGCATCTCCACCAGCAGCACCGACTGATGTCAGTCCATCTCCTCTGCCATCAACAGTTTCCAGCTCAACTTCATGGCCACCGTACAAATCAGCCCCTGATGCCCCAATACCACCCTGTTTTCACAACCTTCCCATCTCAAATGCTCCTCCTCAGTCACCCAGTCAACCAGCTCCTCAAATTGTTACCCGTAGTGGTCGAGTTGTTCCAAAACCTGCCTGCTACTCTGACTGATTATTGATTAGTCGACCTTCCATTGCAGGTGGAGAACACTATCCGCTGCTGTGAGTACCGAAAGAATGCCAACCGTGGAACTGTTGCATGTGACCATACGGCTGATGCTGACATTGGCAATTCATGACACTTTATGATTGGACTCTGATCAGGACCGGCCATTTGGAACTGTCTCAAACATTGATGATATATATGTTTTCTGCCTTAGCTATTGTTTCTGTTGTCGTTCCTTTAACTAGAACGGATGTGATTTAAAAACAAAAAAAAAGAAGGCATGTTACCAGTCACGCGTCACGCACTAGGTTACCCATAGTGCTTTTCAGTTGCACCTCGTGCTTGGCTATGTCGCCATCTTGATAGTCATTAAAATGTTGGTTTTCTTATGTCTGTTATGTGTGTCTCACGTCCTATAATAAGCTTATTACAATGGCGGGAATTAATATTAGCATAACTTGTAAGAGTAAGTTTACATGAAATTCACGTGAATTGCTTCATGATACTGCATGTTCAATTTTGGGGATACATATTGCTGTATTCTCAGTTGTAAGAGTTTTATACCAATCACTGAAAATGGTGTACACTGTACCAAGCCATTCATTTCACATGATGAGAAGGACCATGTGGTGAACTATTTATGATTTTTTCACAATGTTCCATGTTTAAGGAGGCCCGAAAGGGTTTCAACACTTATAAGACTCTATGTTTAGATCGAATAACGCTACAACACTGTATCGCGTAACAGCAATGTTATGGTACCATATGAAACACCGATCATTTCCAAACAAGATGTGATCATTATTGTGATGTAATAAGTTACCTTGACAATGGGAAAGCCCACCAAAAAACCCTACATTTTGGATTTACCGTACTTATTCAGCTATAAGCCGAGCGATTTTTACACAAATTCTCACTCAATTTGGGCAAATTTGAAGCGGTAGAAGGGGTCTCGGCTTATAGCCGAGTATTTTTGATAAAAAGAATTTTCTCAGCAAATTAAAACACTAACAAATGAACGTGTATTCACTTACAAGCCGAACTAAATTACTTGTAAAATGAAGAGAAGTTGTTGTTGGTGTAATATGGATTTTTATTACTTGGTGGCTCGTAAAGGAGCCGTTCGTGTTGTTGTATAATCGGGATCGATTCTCGTCGAAGACTGCATCGTCTTCTGTGCCGTCGAGTGCGTTATAGAGGTACCACAAGTCTTGAACGAACGCCTTCCCATCTCCTCGGGAATATCGTGCCAAGCCTGGTTTACCCATCGAAGGAACGAGGAGTCTGGGAACGAGATTGCAGCATCACAGATCGTGTATACTTATCTTTCCTCCAGCGACGGAACAATCGACTCGCTGATTGCGTATTCTCCGGCGATCTCGGAGTTATTTTCTACAGCTTCTGCTCCGGCGACTATTTTAAGTTTAAAGAGCGAGGTTGTAAGGTTTCCAGTCGCATAACTTTTTATAAAACGCTTCGCTTTCTTATCTTTTGTGTTCATTTGATTGCTTTGAGTATAATTTTTCAGTCAATGTCAATTTGTATTTTAAATTACGAAAATTCCATAGTCGATAATACACATCAAGACCTAAAGTGGGTCTCGGCTTATAGCCGAGTATTATGCATTTACAATTCGTGTCAATCAAGTTGATTTTTTCCGTAAGAAGTTTGGGGTCTCGGCTTATAGCCGAGCTCGGCTTGTAGCCGAATAAGTACGGTAGTTGCTTATATCTCAAAAACAAACTTGGTGACGCCCCTTTTTTATTTCTGAAAAGTGATTAGAAGGCCACAATGAAACTTTCCGCAAAGTTTAAAAAAACTCTGTATAGAGGATTCAGAGCTACCTTAAAAAAATCACAAAATTAAAGTGGCTCTGAATCCACTAGAGAGAATTTTTTAAAACTTTGCAGAAAGTTTCATCATGCCCTTCTAATTAATTTTCAGAAATAAAAAATGGGGGTCACCAAATTCGTTTTTGATTTGTAAGCAACTAAATACACAATGAAGGGTGTTTTTACAGGGCTTGCCCATTGCCATGGTGACATATTACATCACAATAATGACTGTATCTTGTTCAGCAATAATTCGTGTTTCATTTGGTACCACAATATTGCTACTACATGATAAAACGTTGTGATGCCGATCCTTCTAGTAAGAGCGTCACTTGGAAGAGTTGAAACTCGTTGCGAGCCTCCTTGAGCATTCCCATTCGTTTCGTGTTTAATTATTCCGGCATTACGGCGTTCCATGTTTAAGTACTTCTCGTATGCAGTTCCGCAAATTAGTCTCACAGTGCGAAAAGCAAATATTTCTGACATTTAGTCTTGAGGATGCACTAAATCCTGATGGCGATGACAATTTGGCCTTCTCAAGCCCCTGAAACTCAAGCGCTTGGAACTCT
>JALIRR010005241.1:22500-30620 GCA_023091755.1 Montipora sp. Colony 1 RG-2022 | reverse complement strand
GGAATTTCTGAAAATTCCATTGAAATGGTAAGCGCTCATACTCTTTCGAGCCAAACTCTAAGCTGGCTAAAACACGTGGATAGGAATTTTGTAGGCCTGTCACCCCCCTTGTTATCACTGTGGCAACGAAAACGTCACGCATGCCGCGCAAGGCGAAACGGCTTTTTTGGGGGGAATTTCTGTTTAGAATATCTGAGTAGACGCAGCGAGAAAGTAAATGTTTATTTCGCAAACTACGGGATTCTCATTTCGCGAACTACAGATTCTCATTTCGCAAACTACAGATTTTCATTTCGCAAACTACAGATTTTCATTTCGCAAACTACAGATTCTCATTTCGCAAACTACAGATTTTCATTTCGCAAACTACAGATTTTCATTTCGTTTCGTTCCATTTCGTTTCGCAAACTACAGTAAGCCTATTCAACAGCCTTGTTTCAATCGGGGCTGGACAATCTGTGAGCCAGAGAGTCATGCGAGCCAAGCAAATTTCGCATTTAAGTCTTAGCACCCATTTCAAATAGCGCTGATAAACTGTTATTAAATCTAAGCACCCATTTTAAAACGGTTAGCTTTCAATAATTGCGTGATTCATGGCTTGCGTGTCTCGCATGCCTCGCTGGCTCGCACATTGTCCAAACTCGTTTCAGTCTCTCCACTGAAATGATAACCAGTTCTCGTTCAAAAAAGAATGTTCTACTGAGGTTTTGAGAAGTTTCCTTAATTTTAAATGTGAATCGTGCCCTGGGAGGGTCACGTATTTAGCCTCCCGCTGACATTCCTTTGCTTCGTTTCAATTGTCGGGGTAATCTGGTTTTTGAAGACATATAATCGTCTTTTGGTGTTGTATATTCACGATAAAATGACAAACAAACAGTTTGCATCATGAAGCACCTTCAATCGTCTTGCAGCATATCAGTGTCGTGTCGGCTTTAGAATAATAACAATAATAATACTACAATTCATACAGAGCAAACATCAAATGTGCAGATTTTGGGCAGACTTTCAAAATACCGCACAAATTGATCACGAAGGACAAAAGAACCATTGTTATTCCGATTAGACCTTGCTAATGTTTAACTGATTAGAGGGTAATGTGAATTGCTAGTTTTGTACCCCATATGAACCATGTGAGCGTTAGCCCTACTAATGGAAATGGGTCCACACAAGGACAGAGAAAAACTATGACCAGGGTGGGAATTGAACCCACGACCTTCGAGTTACTGTAGATCACCGCTGCTCAACCGACTGAGCTACAAGATCAAACGTGAGCAGTTCGTGGGAATTGAAGATGTTAAAGTCACGGAAGGGTACAAGGAAGGGTTACGTTTTTGCAAACGTTGGCCGTGTAGCACTTATATTTCAACAGACTTAACTGATTAGAGTGTAATGTGAAGAGCTAGTTTTCTACCCCATATGAACCATGTGAGCTAACATTAGTTGGACAAAGCTCACTTGTTAATGTTCGCTTGGTGCTTTTCTTTTGTGCACATTAATTATTTCGGATCCGGTATATGAAAGACTATGGGGCGCCAAATGTAAAAATAGTATTTAAGTACTTTTCCCCCATATTTTGTGTTATTTATAAATAACATATTGAAGTACCTTTGCGATAAATTTATAAAGGTTACCATATAAGTAACCTTGCGATGTATTATCGCAAAGTTTATAAATCGCGAAGTTCGTAACCTTGTGATTTATGAATCGCAAAGTTCGTAACCTTGCGATTTACTTCAATGTGTTATTTATAAATAACACAAAATAGAGGGGAAAAGTACTTAAGGTAATTCCTTGGTATTGCATTGCGCATCCTTACTGCGCACGATTTTCGCGTCATTAGCGCGCGCTCATGAGCACGTGCGCGTACAAAACGTAAGAGATTTCCCTCAAATTAAGCGCGATAGCGAAATAAATGCTCTTTTTCTCTCAAACGAGCACGGTGACCTCCGAATTTTTTTCCAGGTATTTGCTAAGAACAATCTAATAAAGAACATATTTGACGAAGAAAAAAAGTTTGATAGTAGAACATGAATTTTTTTTGAAAACAGTTCCGTACTGGGTGTATTTTGGCCAAGGCGAGGACTTCAAGCTAACCACGGAATTGTCCAAAAGAGTGCACTATTTCCACAACCACGCAATCAAAAACGGCGTAGATGAAGCAATACTGCCTATGTGAATAAAAGAAGCTTTATTTTCAAAATAAAATTTTGTATCTTTCAAGTAACGAAGACTTAATTCTGTATGAAGGTGATTCGAATTTTTAACGCGCAAACAGTAAAAATACCCCATTTTAAGAACCTGCTGACGCGTAAACAAGCACGGTGACCCCATTTTTTTATTGCATTTTTTTAAGGTTCATATCATGAATGTTAATTATGCCAAGTTTCCAAAAAAGTTTGATAGTAGAAGAATTTCAAAGGAATTACCTTAAATAATATTTTTACATTTGGCGCCCCATAAAAGATCAGCCATTTCAGCATTTCAGATTCAGTTCACCTTGCTTCTGGCGGTGAAAACAAATTTTTGAGCAGCGGTGCATTCTTCATGCAACCGTGGCTGTTTCGCGGAATTGTATTAATTTCACTGGGTGGAGCGCAACGCACTGAATGAAATAATTTTAACATTTGATTTAGTAGTTTTCACGTTTTGTCATCGCCGCCTTGTTGGTGGACGAAAACAAAAGATCTGTCATTAGGTCCTTTGTTCGTCCAAAAGCAATTGCAGATTGCGGCATTGTTATCTGTATCTCTAGAGATTGGTTGCATATCGCGCCGGAAACATCTAACAATGACGCTCTCCACAATATCGCGACATCACGCCATACATCATGCCACACATCATGAGACTTGAATGGTTCAAGTTCCGGGGGAGAAAGAACTAATTGCCAGGGAGTAGTTATAGTAGCGGCCAGTATAAAAACAGCGTAAACTGCGGATTGCGGACTGCTTGATTATTTACTTTTTTGCCCATTATTTTACTAAGTGTTGGTTGTGCTATTTGGCGTTCAAACTTGCCATTTTTAAAAATGAACAATTTAAAGGTAGAGTTTAACGGGACGTACCCCAGAAAAAGGAAACAAAATGGGTTTTGAAGAACATGGCTCTTGTCATCACTGATACAGCAGAAATTGGAAACAGTGCCAAGATTCAAGCGCTCGTCTGTATGGGAACTCTCAGTCACACTTGATAGAGAGGGCGAACTAAGAATGTTGGCCGCGTTGCAATTGGCAATAGATAATCATGTGCTACTCGCATTTAGAACCTTCAGTAAGGTATATATGCTAAAGCTTGTGCACTTTAAAGAATTGGTAAATTTCATGGATAGTATTACTGCTGTACGAATGCCGTACGAAGAATTCATCAGCTTATTGTTCGCCTCTTTTTGTAGGGCTGTCTAAAAGCATTATCTGCGCATGTCTTCCGTAGCCGTCACTTCACAACCTGAAATGGGGGTGCTACCGTTGCATGATAACATGCGTATTAACATTCCATTTTCTCAACCTTGTTTCTCCAAGTATTTGATTTCAAGGATGAGGGTAACCGTTGATTTCAATTAACTCCCTGAAGAGGTCAGGCCGTGCCTGACGAAATATTGGTTAAACAAAGCCTATTTTGGTCTTCCCAAACGGAAAATTTCCGGAGAAAACGGGATTCCTTGAAAGGTAGTTCAAAATTCCCAAACGGAATTTCCAAATTACTGTTTGCATTCCCCCATGATTTTGCCTCCCTCCAGACTTTCTCGGTAAATTTGAACAAATTTTGTAAATGGTACACGCCGATCCCAACTAAATTTCCCATGCGGGAGTTTTTGCTTACCATTTGAACAAACCTACTACCAACCGATTTCTGCTTGTAAATGGTAAACAACCGGGGTGTTTATTTTCCGCTGCGAAACGCAACAACAAGTACCGCCCCGCGCATCACCCATATGTTTGTAACATCTCCCCCCTACTCGGCCTCCCCCAATGACAGAACGTTTTGGCCTCTTTATTCAAGGCGAAGGCTCTTCAAAGACAGTCACGAAATTTTTAGTCGTCTGAATATTCCTTTATATTTCCACCTGTTATTCACGAGTTACAGACTTGCAGGTAAGCCCATCACCACTATTGTTACCAAGCCGTTTGGGGTTTTTTATGTCTTTTTTAGCAAGCTAAGATATCATTTCAAGACTTAACTGATTAGAGTGTAATGTGAAGTGCTAGTTTTGTACCCCATATGAACCATGTGAGCGTTAGCCCTACGTATGAAAATTGGCCCACACAAGGACAGAGAAAAACTCTGACCAGGGTGAGAATTGAACCCACGACCTTCAGGTTAGATCACCGCTGCTCTACCGACTGAGCTAAAGGTCAAAAGGGAGCAAGTTGTGGGAACTGAAGTGTTAAGCCGTGCCTTGCAGTCACGTAAGCAATATATATTTTTCTCCATTTGCTACACTGAATTAGCGTTCGCATCGAAACCGCCCTTTCGATGCTCTGTAGTTCAAAGGTTGGTGTTTTATTTTTTTCCGAAACGTAAAATCGGTCAAGGAAATGTTGCACCTTGAACAACAGGCGTTAGACACCGCTTCGCTGAACCGATAGCCTGTAACAGCAGGGTATCAATGGGAGTCGATTCTTTTTGCAAATACTTGGCTGCGTGTATTCGCTACAGAAACAAACGATTGAATATTAAATTGCTGGTAGAAAGAAACATCTTGAAACGATTTTTGGCTATTAATACATATGACGAGCCAGAACAAGTTTATAATGAAAATAGTTTTTCCGAAAATTGCAAGCCTTACTGAATATGATATGGGATTTAGTACAAAAATATATAAACCAAATCGATACTTTTGCCTCAGGGTTGAGATGGCACTTTTGCATGTAATTGGTGGAGGTCGCTAGAACAATAGGAGCGGCCTCAGCTGCCTGAATTATATCAAATGAAGCTGTGATTTTCAGTCGTTATCTCCTTTACAAACAGATTCCAATGTTGTCGTGCGCCTGTTCAGAGAGAGGTTGCCTATTTACCAAGTTGGGATTTTGAGTTGGATTTTCGAGTTGGTCAGTGTAAAATGCAGACTTAATGCCCCGTTCACACCGAACCTTTCAAGACCATGTTTTAAACCTGTTTAGTTAAACACGGTTTCAAAGTGTTTTCTTTTTAAATCATGTGTACTAGTTTTAGTCGACTGCAAATTTAGCACAGATCAAAGCACGCATTGAAACTTACTCGAATCTTACGTAAAAGCCAGTCCTAGATTTTTTGTGACTGATTTTCATTTTATTAAACCCAGGTTAATTAAACATGTCTTGTTGGTGTGAATAGGATATAGGGCTACAATGTAACTGTTGAAAAGGCCTAAACCCTCTAGAAGAACCGTAATGAACAGTTAAGCTTAAATACTGTTTTATGCCTAATTACTCCTAAGGTTACGGCTTTTCTAAAGGGTTTGGATTTTTGGCAAAAGTGGCATTATAACCTTAGTCTGCATTTTTACCCCTGGTCTGCAGTCTACATTTTACACTGACCAACTCGAAAATCCAGCTTGAAATCCTAACTCGACAATTAGTCTGCCTCGATCTATCACTGAGGCCCTCCCAGGGGAAATCCTTGTTCCCTTTAAATATTTGCTTGTGTTCCCTTGTTCCTCAAATTATTTTCAAACTTGTTCCCGGCTTTTTGATCCCTAAAATTGGTCAAAATTGTTTTTGTTCCTTTGTTCCCTAAAATAATTTGACATCGTTCCCCTGTTCCCCAGTTCAAATTAGCCATGTTCTATTTTTCCCCAAAACCCACGGGTGGGCCTCATCACTAATCACAATGGTAAGAACAGAAAATTGGCACAAGAAGTGATTTACCACACTTTGACGTCTTCTGTGATCTATTAATAAACAGACGCACGGCTACATGTTTTCAGGATATAATAAAGAATTAAAATATACAGAAAGAAGCTTTTTTATTTCAAACTCTTTCTAAGGTGTTCGAAACCCGGGGGTGGGGGGTTCTTTAGGAATTTCTGGGTGGGGATGTCCCGCTGGGACCCTGGAACCCTTAGCCTATACCAGAGCTAGTTTCAGCTGCATTTTGCTACCCTACACTAGAGTAAACTCTCCAAATCACTCCTATCCTAGAGTAGCTGTTTTCCAGAAACTGAGGTCACTAGTACAGTCTAAAGCAAAGCCAAAATAAAACCTTATACCACAATCACTTCTTTCTTAAAAAAGGATTTATTTATACTTGTCCAGTAATGCCAAGCACGTACGTACGCATTACCAAGACAATAAATTGTTTAATTTTAACCAGTATTAATACCACCGATTTCCGTCTGAATCCCGATTTTTGACAGTTAATAATATCCAGTAGCGTTTTATGATGGTCATCTATCAACGCTGTTGAGGCTGAGTCGTGAAAATTTAAACTTGCCGATTTCATTTTTTTATATTTTTGAGTAGCAATTCCTGGTTTCCTTAGTCTAGATAAAATCTTCAACCAACTGGTCAGTTTCGTCGATTCATACCCTATTCTAGACCCAAATGCTCTGATTTATATACCCTATGCTAAAGTAAACTGCTTGAAAACCATACCCTTCACAGCGGCACATACCTATATAGCACATATATGGCAGTACCCCCCCCCCCCCCCCCCCGGGGTTCGAAATAGGTTGAAAAGACACGAAAATAGCACTTTGCCGTTATCCATTGCCTGTACAAAATAAAGCTGCGTTTAACAAAGAACTGTAATTGGTTGACAATCACGCAAATGGCTTTGTGCGTTTGACCTCTAATATATCATAGGTGAGAACCAATCAAAATGCTTGAATTATTGAGCTTATTATATAATAAATATCTAAGTCAAGTCAAACTACCAGTTCTGTCACAACAAAGAGCTGCTCTTTAGCGTTAAGATTTGTCTCACCAGGGAGTAGAAAATGTTGAAATAGGAACTTTGTCATTAAGGGAGGCTTTAGCTCTTGAATGAACAAAGTCTCTTTAATTTTGCAGTGAAAGTCAGTTTTTCCGGACGCTAAAATGTCAAAATGATCCCATTTAATGTCGTGGCCAGTGGTTTTCACATGATCAGCAATGGCTGATGAATGGTCACTTTTAGCTAGGGCCTTGAAATGTTCTGTTTTTCTGTCGTGGAGTCTTCGTTTTGTTTTGCCAATGTAGAATTCATCGCAGTTCCAGCAGACAGCTTTATAGACGACCTTGGACCTCTGAGATCGGTTCAAGCGATCTTTGTATGGAAAAAAGGAGTTGATGCGGCGTGTGTTTTGGAATATGATCTTGAGATTGACGAAAGAGTAGAATTTGTATACGCAGGATTTCAGACGTTTCGTGACTTGGTTACCGTGAAGACCTAAGTAGGGTAACACGATTAAGATATCTTTTTTGGGGACTGTAGCTTGAACAGGATTATTTGATTTGTTTTTATTTTTGTTCAATACATCGTTAATGTTGAACGTGATAACGCCTTGAGGGTAACCATTTTGCAACAGGAGCTTTCTCAGATCTTTAATAGCGGCCTGTAATAAAGATGGCGAGGAGCAAATTCGGAAGCATCGATAGGTGAGAGTGCAGATGAGGTTGATTTTGTACTTGCGAGGTGAATCTTATTGTCTTCTTCGAATTCAAGAGTAAACTTAATGCTATCGTGTCGACTATTTAGAAAACTTAAAAACTCATTAGCATTGTCCTTGCTGTCAAACATGGTGAAGGTGTCATCTACATATCTGAACCAAAGTGAAGGACAGAATCTGCTGTTCATCAACCATTTTTCTTCAAAGTGGCACATGAAAATGTTAGCCAAAACGGGGCCTAAAGGTGAACCCATGGCTACACCATCAATCTGATCGTAGTATTGGCCATCAAATATAAAATGACTCTTCTTAGTGGCAAACTGCAAAAGATCTTTCAAAACAGAACGAGGTAATTGCGGAGGATCAGGGAGAGAGTACAATCTGTCTAGACAAATCTGTATTGTTTCATCAAGCGGCACGTTTGTAAAAAGAGAAGTGACATCCAAAGAACACATTATTCCGTTGTTATGTTTGTATGTTTTGGCCCAATCTGCAAAACTAAATGAATCTTTAACCGTGTGTTGGTTGGTGGAAATTGGTTGAAGTATGCCAACGAT
>JALIRR010005240.1:27500-30622 GCA_023091755.1 Montipora sp. Colony 1 RG-2022 | reverse complement strand
AAACGAAAGAGGCAATCAGTTGTGACTTTCGAGAATGTAACCAGAATTTATTATTAATAACTTTTAACACTACGCGAATTAACGTGCCAGCTGTGCCGATTTAGGAAGACAAAACAAAGTGGGCAATCAAATAGAAGAGGACACTAGCAGCAGCGCATGTCCCGCTGAAAATGGTTGTCGACGCTGATGAGCCGTCACCGCCACCGTCCCCACCACCGTCAGCGCCACCGTCCCCGCCACCGTCAGTGCCACCGTCCCCACCACCGTCAGCGCCACCGTCCCCGCCACCGTCAACGCCACACTCACCGAGAACGGAACCGTCAGCGGCGCACGCCATCGCAATCAGGTTGTATTGAACTGTCGAGGATATTCTGCCTTTTTTCGAGTGTTTCGGAAACATCGAGCTAGTGATATTTTTATCGTCCATTCCGTACATAATCCAGACTTTGGTATCGCGCTGAAAATTAAATGAAAAACAATGTCAGAGAATACTGATTTAAAGAGATGTTCCATGTTAACCGACCGGTGAATTAAATGAAGAGGTGTTTTTTTTTCGGTGTTGCATGTAGTTGACCCGGAGATGCCGTATTTATTCGTATAAGCGGCGCCCTTGAATAACCGCCACATTTGGGACAAAATATCAAATAAGCCCCACCCCCGAATAAGCGCCGTGGTCCTAATGCGGCGCTTATTCTTATTCGAGGAATTTCGTCAAATAAAAAAAAACACCAAGAAGCCCCTGTAACTAAGAAAGGGAAATTTATTTGCATCAAAACCGATGTTCTTCAGTTCAAGGTGATTGCATGCCGTAAGAGTCAAATGGTGACTATCAAAAGACGTTTCTGTTATTCTCCGTACAGAAATATTTCTCAATTGAAGCTATGATCCTCGCAGTTATATGGAATTTCTGGCCATTGAGTGCCAACGAATAAGCCGGAAATTAAATATTTCTGCGGCACAAGAGCAACAGGCTAAGGGCCTGGGCCCTTGAGTATAGACGCATTATGTGTAAAGTTATATGGGTATTTAAGCTTGTGATTGCACGTGGGCAATCAGTCTAGGCCGACACCATCTCAGTTATTGCTAAGTTTCTTTGTTTTTTGTCAGTACGCATAAAACCTAGTAGGAAGGATTCATGAGCTTGGGCCTGGTTCCTACCCAGATTTCCTGTCTTTTTTTTCCCACGGGGTTTTTTACGACAGGTTTTTTCTGGCCGCCGTTCTAACCACGACGTTTGTTAGTGGTTGCTAAGCTCTAGGTATGTCTTATTGTCGCGTGCTGCGACCGCGATTTCTGTGAAAGCAACGGTATTGTACGCTGGTGCTCGGTTTCTTCAGTATTGTTCGCCGGTGCTCGGCCGAAACATGCAAAATAAACCTAATGGTTCAAAGTTGGTTATCTGTTGTGTAGTGTAGCTGAAATAAACGCAATTCTTGCGACTGCGTAAAGAAGCCTGAAAAATTCAGGGCTTCAACGGGGTTTGAACCCGTGACCTCGCGATACCGGTGCGACGCTCTAACCAACTGAGCTATGAAGCCACTGACGTTGGGATCTGCTCATTTGTGGGTTCTAATGTTCCCGTGAGGAATGAATCGACGCTGAAATGATATATGAAATGCATCATATGTCCTTTTCGTAGCTTCCGTATATTCCTTATTATTTTTGACTACTCGTCAGTCTTAGGCCCAGGTCCACACGAATCCGGATATTTTCTTGATCCGAAGCTTTTTCTTTGCGGATTCGGCTTCCGTCCACACGTATCCGGCGAATCCGGCATGTGAATCCGCAAGTCTCCAGAGTGGAAAGTTTTGAATACGCAAAGGATGTGGAATCGTGTGGCCTGTCGAATCCCGATATTTTCAAATCCAATGACATTACAAACTCAGATATAGTCTTCAGTCTTTACCACGTAAATATTCAATATGGCCACTGCACGAAATCGAAATGTTATCGTTTTTCCTGTTGCCAACTCGCTTTGCCTGATGACGCATGCTCTGTTGACAATAGTCACAAAGGAGTCCTGGATACTAGAACGAATCCGGATACGTGCGGACGAGGAAATTCGATTTGAATACCGGTACGTTACGTGTGGACGGGGCCTCACAGAGAGGTTGGACAAATTATTGCGAACAAAGAAAAGAAAATCTCGCGCACACGTGTCTCTTGATCTTACCGTGAATTGAACATCCTTCATATCACTAGTATTTGCTGGCCTCTTAAAGTCCACCATAGTATATCCGCCCGTTTGGTTGACAGATTGAATGGTTAGGTCTTGCTGTGCATCTTTTTCTGGAATTCGCAAAGCAGCACTCCAGTAGTCCTGTCCAAACGACAAGGAAAAATCTTCAGCAACAACAAAAAGGAGAGAGAAAATTCACAGTTCACTGTGTACGCGTTTGTTGTGAGCATCTCAATATGATCGCAATTTCCTTGAATATAAAAAACACAGTGTACTGAAGCAAAACTAGTGGGATGGAATGGAAATGAGTCGTTTCAAACCTCTTTCACCAGTTCATTCCCTTATTTTAACCATTGAAAATGGTTTTTGTTTACTCCAAGAATTAGATTCGGCACATTAAAAGTTCGACGTGTGACTTAATCATTGGGGTCGAACGAATAGCAAATAGAAAACTAACATAACTGTCAAAGTAGCAGCAGATCTCTAAAATCTCCCCCATTTTGGTTTATAATTGCCAAATGTTCCTTTTCTTTAAGGAGCGCTTAAACTCGATGTATCAGAATAAACTAGGAAACAAATTTATCGCGGAAGCTCTCCGCTTTTTGAATCGCTCTTACGCCTTTTTAAGGAACTAAGACACTAGACAATAAACGCGCGAGAGATTTGGCAGTTACATGGTGACACAAACGAAAGATGATGAAAAAAAAAAGCCTTAGAATATTAGCTAAACACTACATAAACTTACATAAAGGTAATCGGAGGTACCGAATCCACCAGCAGCAATATCGTAATCTTTCATGCCTGCACCATTACCCATTGTGCTGAAACCCACTCCGCACCAACCAATGTTCCTGCACTTCATTTTAAAGTACAACATTCCAGTAGTGCCGTTGTAGGCCCATTTCAACTCGAAAGACCCATCGGAAGACATGAGGCTCACGTA
>JALIRR010005240.1:10000-22500 GCA_023091755.1 Montipora sp. Colony 1 RG-2022 | reverse complement strand
GAGAAAACAAAAAAAGGCTACTAACAACAAACGAGGTCTCATCAGAAACAAAAGAGATCCGAGGAACAAACGAATCGTTTGCGCGAACGCAAAATTGAGAATTGGTAGTTACATGTCATTTCAATTTGCATCAGAAGACCGACTCGCTCATTCTAATATTAAGTATTTTGTAATATGTGGAAGGGGTGTTCTCCCTAACCCTAACGGAAAATATCGGCCACAAACTTACAATAAAACGAACAAAGTTAGGGGCCGATTACATGAGGCGGTTAGGCGGGCTGGCTCGTTTAGCCCAGATCCTGGCACGTCTGAGAAATACACCAAAAATCAAGTTTGCGATTACATCATGGAGAAAAATTTCAGCTCGGTTATCCCGGCTAACCAGGCTGAGATTTTTCCATGTGATCGCGTTCACCGGGAAAGCTCGGTTAGCCGGGCCAGCGATTTCTAACCACATTACTCCACTTGAGAGCAAAATCAGGGGCACCCAACGTCAATTGAAAATATCTGTTCGGAAAACGATTTTAGACGTAGAACTTTCGAAACTTTTGTTGTAAAATTTCTTGCTTGCCTGCCTGTCCTAGGATTTTCGAACATCTAAAAAATGGTATAATTGCCCATTTTTAATGGATTTTTACCCTAAAAAGGTCACCTAGAATTTTCGGAAGCTTTTTTCTGGCTGAAATTTTCGAAATGGTAACTTTTGATCCTTACAATTTTCGGATCACTAGACTTTAAGCTATGAAATCCGAAAAGATGAAAGATTTTTTGGGGATAAAGATATGCCTATATCAACCGTTTAAATACTAAAATACGTTTAAAAATGCTATGTTTAAGTGGTTTTGAACTATATTCTCGTTGTGTGCCCCTGCAAAATGGCCCACTGAATAGTCGTTTTTTTCTGTTTAAATAAAGGATAAATAAGATAGCAAACCGTAAGGCCTCTTTAAATTGTAGAATGGTGAATTTTAATAACAATTTAGCGAGACAAACGTCTCTCCACTTCTTCTTGTTGTTGTTATCTTTTATCACATGACATATTCTAAATGTCGTCCAAGCCGGGCTGGCTCACCTCATGATCATGTAATACCGGCTGAAAGACATCCCGGCAAACCTGACCACCCCGGCTCATGTAATCGGCCCCTAAAAAGACTCAGTGCGATAAAAAGCGACTATACAAATAGTGAATCGCTTAGCAACTGATTGAATTGAACGCGCAGTGAACTCAGTTTTTCCAAAAATGAAAGTGGTTTATCGATCGTGCCGATAAGTTGTGTCTGTGACGTAAATTCAAATATAATTTATGCGAAGTTCATAGTTGCGGGAAAATAGCATTAGACATCCCAAAACACTGATTTTAACAAAACAATAATTACATAACAATGCCTAAAACGTATGTGCGAAGTTTCCAGATGATACGAGCTTGAGTTTATGATCAAATGATCATTCAACCAGGGAATCATCAACAAAATCTTCGGCCGCTTCAGCTCTCGGCCGACCTCATCGGTCCCCTCGTTTTGCCACCAATAAACTCAGCAGTAATTCAATTGATCTTCAGGAATTTTACTTGCCCTTACATTAACGAAGTCTGAGGAGAAAATTGCAATAGCAATGGATTTGAAAGCCGTATTTTGACCTTGGCGCCAACTGGAAAATCAGTGAAGTTTCCGAACTCAGGCGGTAGAAAACGACACAATCCCCTTTCTCCAGCTTCTCGAACACTTTTCGTTGTCGAAATCCTGGATGTTTCCTACCTTAAAAGCACTGTAAACTTCGAACCAGCCGGGTCAAAGAATACCCAAAAAATATAATTATGCCAGACAGATTTGTACAGGCGAGTTTCTGATTGGCGGAGATTAACAATGGCTACCCTCAAGCGTCCAGCCGTGATTTCGGGAGTGAGCGCTGGCTCATTTCCCGGAACAGCGGCTGGTAATCGAGCCTATGCAGTGTATCTGGGTATCATTGTAACATGGTTTATTGCATTTTCAGCGAATAGAAAACAGAATTCTAACATTAACTGTCAAAGTAGCAGCAAATTTCTAAAATCTCTACCATTTTGGTTTATAATTGCCAAATGTTCCTTTTCTTTAAGGAGCGCTTAAAACTCGATGTATCAGAATAAACTAGGAAACAAATTTATCGCGGAAGCTCTCCGCTTTTTGAATCGCTCTTACGCCTTTTTAAGGAACTAAGACACTAGAAAATAAACGCGCGAGAGATTTGGCAGTCACATGGTGACACAAACGAAAAATGATGAAAAAAAAAAGGCCTTAGAATACTAGCTAAACACTACATAAACTTACATAAAGATAATCGGAGGTACCGAATCCACCAGCAGCAATATCGTAATCTTTCATGCTTGCACCATTACCCATTGTGCTGAAGCCCACTCCACACCAACCAATGTTCCTGCACTTCATTTTAAAGTACAACATTCCAGTAGTGCCGTTGTAGGCCCATTTCAACTCGAAAGACCCATCGGAAGACATGAGGCTCACGTAGCGCATCATCCCGTCGGGCATGGTTGTCGACGGTGATGAGCCGTCACCGCCACCGCCACACTCACCGAGAACGGAACCGTCAGCGGCGCACGCCATCGCAATCAGGTTGTATTGAACTGTCGAGGATATTCTGCCTCTTTTCGAGTGTTGCGGAAACGACGAGCTAGTGATATCAGCATCGTGCATAGCGTACATAACCCAGACTGTAGTATTGTGCTGAAAATTAAATGAAAAACGATGTCAGAGAATACTGAAAGAGATGTTCCATGTTAACTGGCAGGGGAATTAAATGAAGAGGTGTTGCATGCAGTTGACTCGGGGATACCGTATGTACTCGAACAAGCGCCACCCTCGAATAACCGCCACGTTTGGGACAAAAAGTCAAATAAGGGCCGCCCCTAAATAAGCGCCGTGGTCCCAATGCGGCGCTTATTCTTATTCGAGGAATTTCGTCAAATTAAAGAAAACACTAAAAAGTCCCTCTAACTAAGAATGGGAATGGCAAATTTATTTGCATCAAAACCGATCTTCTTCAGTTCAAAATAATTGTATTCAACTGCTTGTCCATTAAGTAAAATGCCATAAGAGTCAAATGGTGACTATCGAAAGACGTTTCTGTTAATCTCCGTACAGAAATACTTCTCAATTGAAGCTAGGATCCTCGCAGTTATGAACGCAATTCTTGCGATTGCGTAAAGAAGCCTGAAAAATTCAGGGCTTCAACGGGGTTTGAACCCGTGACCTCGCGATACCGGTCCAACGCTCTAACCAACTGAGCTATGAAGCCACTGACGTTGGGAGCTGCGAGGATCATAGCTTCACTTCATTTCCCGCAGTTCATATATGATGCATTTCATATATCATTTCATCGTTCATTCATTCCTCAAGGGAACATTAGAACCCACAAATGACCAGCTCCCAACGTCAGTGACTTCATAGCTCAGTGTCGCGTCGCACCGGTATCGCGAGGTCACGGGTTCAAACCCCGTTGAAGTCCTGAAATTTTCAGGCTTCTTTACGCAATTGCAAAAATTGCATTCATAACTGCGAGGATCATAGCTTCACTTGATTTCATATCCGCAGTTCATATCTGATGCATTTCTTATATCATTTTATCGTAGAAATATTTCTGTTTGGCGTCTAATTTTTAAATAAGCGCCGCCCTTGAACAAGGGCCACATTTGAGGGGCGCTTATTCGAGTAAGTACGGTTCTCGGAAAGTTTGCAGCCGAGTCGAACCTACGACCTTCCGCGTAATAGACTATGGCAGTAATGCTCCATTTCGACAATTTTAGATGCTGGCGGCAGTATCCAACGAGGCTCCTATAGCTAAGTGGTACTGGAGCATCCGAACCAGTGATCGGAAGATCGTGGAAATTTTGAGTTTAGAAACTCGAAGTGTTGAGTTTACAAACTCGAAATTTGTGTTTACAAACTCGAAATTTTGTGTTCACATCCTCGAAATTTCGAGTTTAGAAACTCGAAATTTTGCGTTCACAAAGTCGAAATTTCGAGTTTGGAAACTGGTCAGTGTAAAATGCAGACTGCAGACTAGGGGTAAAATGCAGATTAATGTTATAATTTAACTGTTATAAAAGCCCAAACCCTTTAGAAGTGCTAACAGTTAAGCCTAAATATTGTTTTGTGCCTCAGTAATTAGGCCTAAGGTTAGCACTTCTGACGGGTTTGGCCTTTTTGAACAGTTAAATTATAACCTTAGTCTTCATTTTACCCCTTGTCTGCAGTCTGCATTTTACTGCGACCGTGAATTTACAAACTCGAAATTTCGAGTTTGTGAACGCAAAATTTATTATTTCTTAACTCAAAATTTCGAGTCTAGAAATTCTAAATTTTGCGTTCACAAACTCGAAATTTCGAGTTTGTAAACTCACGGTCGCAGTAAATTATTGCGTATATTCCCCGCAAAAACTCCAATTTCAGTCGGAAATTCTCTTAATTTCGAAAAACAAACAAAGATTTCCCTTTAGTAGCTTCCGTATGTTCCCTATATTTTTTTTACTACTCGTCAGTCTTAGGCCCAGGTCCACACGAATCCGGATATTTTCTTAATCCACAGCTTTTTCTTTGCGGATTCGGCTTCCGTCCACACGTATCCGGCGAATCCGCAAGTCTCCAGAGTGGAAAGTTTTGAATACGCAAAGGATATGGAATTGTGTGGCCGGTCGAATCCGGAAATCCAATGACATTACAAACTCAGATATAGTCTTCAGTTTTTACCACGTAAATATTCAATATGGCCACTGCACGAAATCTAAATGTTATCCTTTTTCCTGTTGCCAACTCGCTTTGCCTGATGACGCATGCTCTGTTGACAATAGTCACAGAGGAGTCCTGATTACTAGAACGAATCCGGATACGTGCGGACGAGGAAATTCGATTCGAATACCGGTACGTTACGTGTGGACGGGGCCTCACAGAGAGGTTGGACAAATTATTGCGAACAAAGAAAAGAAAACCTCGCGCACACTTGTCTCTTGATCTTACCGTGAATTGAACATCCTTCATATCACTAGTAGTTGCTGGCCTCTTAAAGTCCACCATCGTATATCCGCCCGTTTGGTTGACAGATTGAATGGTCAGGTCTTGCTGTGCATCTTTTTGTGGACGTCCCACTAGCACTCCAGTAGTCCTGTCCAAACGACAAGGAAAAATACTCAGCAACAACAAAAAGGAGAGAGAAAATCATGCACAGTTCACTGTGTACGCGTTTGTTGTGAGCATCTGAATATGATCGTAATTTCCTTGAATATAAAAAACACAGTGTACTGAAGCAAAACTAGTGGGATGGAATGGAAATGAGTCGTTTCAAACCTCTTTCACCAGTTCATTCCCTTATTTTAACCATTGAAAATGGTATTTGTTTACTCCTAGAATTAGGTTCGCCACATTAGAAGTTCGACGTGTGACTTAATCATTTGGGTCGAACCAAATAGGTATTAGGTTCGACACATGTGGATGACGAAAGCTGCGTTACAAAGGAGAAAACAAAAAAAGGCTACTAACAACAAACGAGGTCTCATCAGAAACAAAAGAGATCCGAGGAACAAACGAATCGTTTGCGCGAACGCAAAATTGAGAATTGGTAGTTACATGTCATTTCAATTTGCATCAGAAGGCCGACTCGCTCATTCTAATATTAAGTATTTTGTAACGTGTGGAAGGGGTGTTCTCCCGCATATCTCGGATGCGTCTCGATTGCGTGATTTCTTTGGTGAACAAAAAACTTAGCTTTCTGTCTGCTTCTTTTCCTTGTCCATCAACATTTTTACATTTCACCGTACAGTTGTTATCTCTTAGACCTATCTGTGCGAGGACTTTCAGTGCAATACAGGGGATTGTTATCGGAATCGTTAACGTGACTTCGATGCTGCCGTTGTTTTGTTTACTGTGAAATTTATTTACAATTCATGATAAGACAATTGTGTATATAGCATCAAAAGCGGATCATTTAGTTGACGGGAAACAGCCGCGGAAAATAATCGTGTGGTTGTTCGTTTGTGATCTCCTTGGGGTAAAACGTAGAAAATAGAGAATTATAAAAGCAAAAGCTGATGAACCTGTCTTCTTGAAGTACAATAGGAGTTCAAACAGGGCGTTTTTAACATGTGGATATTGACCATATACAGGAAAAGTTAATGGTACAATATCTCATTAAAAACCGCCGAAGGGCTAATTTGCTCAGATACTCAGGTTGCACACAACAGGCTGCCCTTTGTTTAGCAAAACAAGAGACCAGCTTTTCAACCGTTAAATACTAAAAATTTGACACATATATTCAATTGATTAATGTCGAATTTGTTAATCGATGAGAAAACAAATGTCAATGCCTCCCCCTGAACGAGATTTGTGGAATCAACATGGCAAGATGTATTGATTCATTTGAAGCAATGGATTCTTCACCGTCCTCGCCGCGGAATATAGCGGAAGTCGCAGAACCTTCTAGCGCTGAGGTCCAGTTTTATTTTCGATTCACTCGCTTTCCGATATCTCGCACATGAAACGATTGATGACAATGTTCGAACGGGAAATATCGGCCACAAAATTAAAATAAAACGAACAAAGTTAGGGGCCGATTACATGAGCCGGTTAGGCGGGCTGGCTCGTTTAGTCGAGATCCTGGCACGTCTGAGAAATACACCAAAAATCAAGTTTGCGATTACATGGAAAAATTTCAGCTCGGTTGGCCGAGATCCCGGCTAACCGGGCTGAGATTGTTCCATGTGATCGCGTTCACCGGGAAAGCCCGGTTAGCCGGGCCAGCGATTTCTAACCACATTACTCCACTTAAGAGCAAAATGGCGCACTGAATATTCGTTTTTACTGGGTTGCCGTATGGCAATCCCAGTCTAAAAATGGATGGCATTTGTTCGGTTTTTTTTTTTCTATCCGTGTCGGTAAAAGTCTTGCCTGTCACTCCCCTGGTAAGTGGTATCTTTGTGCATAGAGTCTTCTGCGCGTATTTTCTTAGGATCGAGAGGGTAGTGGAACTGCGTAGATTTCTCAGGTGGACACAGTAGAATCATTAACTTAGCCTGCAATGGCGTCGAAAGGCATGTAACGCGAATGGCGTTTTACTGGATCCTTTAACAAAATATACCCTTATGGAGCTCAATAATGGAAAGTCAGTTGGGTAAACTATGCAGGCGGTGAAAACCAACACCTGGAATCTCAAAAGCGACGAGTAATGGACTTCGACAGCAATCTGTCTCCCGTCGAGCAGAAATCAAAGTGAGCTGCATTTCTAAAATAATATTTACCAAGTGTGCTGTTATGTAGAACACTGAAACCAAATGGAAACTTCTCTGGTAACTTATGGGTTCAACAAAGACAGAGAACGAATCGAACACCTTAAGTGGATCTGTGATCAACTCTGCACAGTCTTCAGGTAAAAAAAATTGGAAATGTGACAGCCAAGAATTATTTGAAAGAAAGCTTGTCGTCTATTTTGTGCTTCATTAACCAAGGAAAAGGTTCTTCATGGAAACGGTTTGACCCTGAAATTTTAGTTTGTTGTAATATTGCGCATATTTGACACGACTGAGTTTTTTCTCTTCACGCACGCAATAATAGCAAATATGTTGTTTGTTTCAAAAAAATGTTCGCTGGAAAAGGTGGCCTTTATGAATTCATCATGTTTTATGATATGTGTGCTGGATAGTTTTTATGGCAATAGAAAAGCATTTTCTTGTTATTCAAGGAAAATGTTCTTTAGGAAAGTGTTTGAACCTGAAGTACATGGTAATTTGACACGATTGAGTTTCTTGTCTTCACGCACGCAATGAAATAGGAAGAGGTTTTCGCCTCTAAGAGCAAATATGTTGTTTGTTTCAAAAAATTGTTCGCTGGAAAAGGTGGCCTTTTTGAATTCATCATATTTTATAATATGCGAGCTTAACTGGATAGTTTTTATGGCAATAGTAAAGCATTTTCGTGTCAAAATGAGTTTAGTGTTTTTGTGTTGTGCTAACTTAATTAAATATAAATATAACTTCTTCCTCGTGAGTTTGTTATTCTCGTTGACCAGCAATGGAAAGTCATAGGCCATTTCAGAATCGTGAGAGGACTGGGACGAGTTTGGTTGTTTTCCGTTTGTTTAAAAAACTAAGACATTTAAATGAAAGATCAACCAAGTTTCAGAGTCTTTACCAAGAATAGATGTATTTAGAGGAGGAAAATGGTGAAATAATATATCTTCAAATATCACCTAAAATAGAGAGTTTGTATGGAATGGGTAGACAGGCCACAAAATTATAAGGGTTTGTATGGGATTTTGCAACTTTTGCAAGTCTCCAATTTGGCCAATTTTCCGTAGAAAACTCTCAAACTTGGCTGGATAGCTTTTCGTTTGGTAACATTTCAGTTGAAGAGTTTAGATTTTCAATCTAAGCAAGTATGAGAAACTCGTCCCAGTCCTCTCACGTTTCTGAAATGGCCTATTGCAACGCGAATGGCGTTTTAGTGCATCTTATGTTGTTTGTTTCAATAAAATGTTTCGCTGGAAAAGGATTCTGTGATATTTCCTGCCTTTGTGAATCATGTTGTGTATTGAATTTTCGAGCTTAAGGTTGAAACGTGATACGGGAGGATATTTTTAGTATAACTCTGTAAGCAGGAAAGGTTTCATGAAAATAAACAGGTCTGTTGGAATCGTGCTTGAGTTTCAACAAAATGAGCCCCAAAATCAGCAAAAAATTGTGACGCCGGTGAATAATAAAGTAGCTGCTATTTCCAAAATGATGGAATTACCTGGTGATAAATAACCTCGTCTTGGAGAGTAAATTTTTGACTTTGCAGAAACAATGGTGGGCGATTGTGATCTTTGTTTTGAATTCGCTCAAACTTTATAACACTTGACAGAAAAAGAAACTTACGAAAACCCGGTATCTTGCCATCATTTGACACAGATGCTTCACTGTTTGGCAAGTAAGCATGCCGCGGTAACTTACTAGTAATCACGGCGCCCGCTGAATTCCGGCGATGTCACTTTCGATTTTGCGATTTATTTGTGCAGCCAAAACTTACAATAACAAAATTGAACGTAGCAAAAATCTCCCAAAATGTTTGTCGCTGATCGTAACTGTTTATATTCTATATTCATGGTTCAAAATTAATGTTGTTTTCATGTCGTAAATATGTTATTCTCGAGCGACCGCCCTGGAAACTTCCTTCTGCTCTTTCTAAAAACTGTGTATCAATATTTATTTACTTTTGCATCCATATTTGTTTTTGCATAAAGCACGCTAACAAAATCTGTACCTTGCTAAGTTCGCATTTGTTAGCGTTAATAGTATTTTCGGTCCAATGCTTCTGTTTTACGAAGGCGTATATGTTTTTGGTCACCCATCCAGCCAATAATCCCGCCGGAGAGGGCTTAACTGTAGTAAACTTTATTATTACAAAGCTGTCAGATGCTCAGAGGGCACGCTTAAACTTGTGGTGAAAAGAAGTTGTGAGGGAACTTGAAAATTATCAACATGTCAGCCCAGAAGCCCAGAAGCCAATGTTTCTATATAAGGCCTATAGAGCGTTTCTACGTGACGTCACGGCGGCCATGTTGTTGTTCCAAAACAAAGGAATGGCGGCCATGATGGTGTATAAAACTAATCCTCTGGAATTTGAACTCTATTTTTATGCAAAGGATGCATAAGTGTTTTGGAAATTTTCCAAAATTGCCCGAGACGCGAAGCGACGAGAGCAATTTGGAAAATTTCCAAAACACAACTGCAATTAATCCTTAATAGTACGAGGACTCATGCGATTACTTGTTTATCAATAAAGGGCAAAATTACTGGTGATTACCAAAAATGCCCTCGATTAAGGAAAAATGCCCTCTGTCTCAGCCAATCAGCGCTCAGTAATTTTGCCCTTTATTGATAAGGCGAGTTAAAAAAATTTCCAAAACACTCGTGCAATTAATCCTTAATAGTACTCGGCCTCATGTGATTACCTATACAAACAGTGACCGGGTTTTTGTAAGTTTCTTTTTCTGTCAAGTGTTATAAAGTTTAACAATGAAATGAGCAAGGTCAAAACAAAGATCACAATCGCCCAACTGTTGAGGTTGAGAATTTGTTTATGCAAAGTCAAAATTTACTCTCCAAGACGCGTACGACGTTATTTATCACCAGGTAATTCCATCATTTTGGAAGTACCAGCTACTTTATATTTTATCTGCGTCACAATTTTTCACTGATTTTGGGGCTCATTTTGTTGAAACTCAAGCACGCTTCCAACAGGCCTGTGAACCCTTCCTGCTTACAAAGCAATACTAAAAAAATTCTCCCACATCACATTTCAACCTTAAGCTCGAATCTCAGAGCTTAACACGATATTATAATTCACAAAGGCAGAAAATACCACAGAATCCTTTTCCAGCGAAAAATTTATTGAAGCAAACAACATATTTGCTCTTAGAGGCGAAAACCTCTTCCAATTTCATTGCGTGCGTAAAGACAAGAAACTCAATCGTGTCAAATTACCATGTACTTCAGGTTCAAACCCTTTCCTGAAGAACCTTTTCCTTGAATAACAAAAAAATGCTTTTCTATTGCCATAAAAACTATCCAGCACACATATCATAAAACATGATGAATTCTTAAAGGCCACCTTTTCCAGCGAACAATTTTTTGAAACAAACAACATATTTGCTATTAGAGGCAAAAACCCCTTCCTATTTCATTACGTGCGTGAAGGGAAAAAACTCAATCGTGTCAAATATGCGCAATATTACAACAAACTAAAATTTCAGGATCAAACCGTTTCCATGAAGAACCTTTTCCTTGAATAATGAAGCACAAAATAGACGACAAGCTTTCTTTCAAAATAATTCTTGGCTGTCACATTTCCAATTTTTTTTTTTACCTGAAGACTGTGCAGAGTTGATCACAGATCCACTTAAGGTGTTCGATTCGTTCTCTGTCTTTGTTGAACCCATAAGTTACCAGAGAAGTTTCCATTTGGTTTCAGTGTTCTACATAACAAATAACAGCACACTTGGCAAAATCTTAGAAATGCAGCTCACTTTGATTTCGGCTCGACGGGCGACAGATTGTTGTCGAAGTCCATATACTCGTTGCTTTTAAGATTCCACCGCCTGTCTTGTTCAGTATCCAAATGACTTGCCATTATTGAGCTTCATAAGGGTATATTTTGTTCAAAGATCCACTAAAACGCCATTCGCGTTACATGACTTTCGACGCCATTGCCGGTTAAGTTAATCGTTCTACTGCGTCCACCAGAGAAATCTATGCATTTCCCACTACCCTCTCGATCCTAAGAAAATACGTGTAGAAGGCTCTATTCACAAAGACACTACTTAGCAGGGGAGTGACAGGCAAGACATTTACCGACACGGGAAAAAAAAGAAAAAGAAGAAAACAAACAAACTAAACGCAGACCCCGACTGGTTTTGCCATAATGGCAACCCAGTAATAAAGCTTAAATAAATAAGATAAGATAATAATAAAATAATAATAAATAAGATAGCAATAATAAATAAGATAATAATAAATAAGATAGCAAACCATAAGGCCTCTTTAAATTGTAGAATAGTGAATTTTAATAACAATTTAGCGAGACAAACGTCTCTCCACTTCTTCTTGTTGTTGTTATCTTTTTTCACATGACATATTCTAAATTTCGTCCAAGCCGGGCTGGCTCACCTCATGTAATACCGGGCTGAAAGACATCCCGGCAAACCTGACCAGCCCGGCTCATGTAATCGGCCCCTGGAAAGACTCAGTGCGATAAAAAGCAACTATACAAATAGTGAGTCGCTTAGCAACTGATTGGATTGAACGCGCAGTGAACTCAGTTTTTCCAAAAACGAAAACTGGTTTATCGATCGTGCAGTATCATGGTCCACTGGGTATCATTGTAACATGGTTTATGGCATTTTCAGCGAATAGCAAAAAGAAAACTAACATTAACTGTCAAAGTAGCAGCAGATCTCTAAAATCTCTCCCATTTTGGTTTATAATTGCCAAATGTTCCTTTTCTTTAAGAAGCGCTTAAACTCGATGTGTCAGAATAAACTAGGAAACAAATTTATCGCGGAAGCTCTCCGCTTTTTGAATCGCTCTTACAGGGGCACCCAACGAATCTGTTCCTCACATTATCTGTTCCCCAGAGGAATCTTGCTGGCTGGCAAAAGTACAGGTGTTTCGATGAGCTGACTGGGAAATTTTGTTATTAATAGAGGTTTTGCCTGGGAATTACTGACTTTTTCTAGCATTTCAACCCGAGCTGGCTGTAGAAACTCTGAAGACTGAGGACGACTAAAAAAAAAAAAAAAATAAAATAAAAAAAAAAAAAAAAAGAACCCCTTCCCTCTCCGATCCCAGAGAGTAGTCACAAACATACAACGGCTGGTCAGAGTGATTGCGCTTGCGGAAAAAACCTGTTTTGTCCCGGTTTTGTCGCTTTTGTTCGGTCGTTTTGGATCGAGGGATTTGAAAGCGCGCGGAATTCCTAACT